>ML121527.1:338990-487666 GCA_003788615.2 Terfezia boudieri ATCC MYA-4762 | reverse complement strand
GCACAGGCACCGGCTCCAGAACAAGCACCAGCACCAGCTGAGGCCATCCAAGCACCAATTGCATCAGCACCAGCACTAGCACCAGAACAAGCACCGTTATCAAAAGCACCAGAACAAGCACCAGAACAAGCACCGTCATCAAAAGCACCAGCACCAGCTGAGACCATCCAAGCACCAATTGTATCAGCACCAGCACTAGCACCAATTGTATCAGCACCAGCACCAGCATTTTCACCAGCACCAGCACCAGCACCAGCTGAGACCATCCAAGCACCAATTGCATCAGCACCAGCACTAGCACCAATTATATCAGCACCAGCACCAGCATTTTCACCAGCACCAGCACCAGCACAAGCACCAATTGAGGTCGAGGTTGAGGTTGAGTTGGAGTCAGGTCTGCCTATTACGCCAGCCGCACCAGTCGCATCAACCGCACCAGTCGCGCCACCAGTCGCGCCACCAGTCGTACCAGTGACACCAACCGCACCAACCGCACCAATTGAGGCCGAGGTTGAGGTTGAGGTGAAGTCAGGTGTACCTATTACGCCAGCCGCACCAGTCGTGCCACCAGTCGCACCAACCGCACCAATTGAGGCCGAAGTTGAGGTTGAGGTGAAGTCAGGTGTACCTATTACCCCAGCAGCACCAGTCGCGCCACCAGTCGCGCCACCAGTCATACCAGTCGCACCAATTGAGGCCGAGGTTGAGGTTGAGGTTGAGTTGAAGTCAGGTGTACCTATTAGGCCAGCAGCACCAGTCGCACCAACCGCACCAGTCGCACCAGTCGCACCAATTGTCCCTGGTGCTTCAGCTACCCCGAGTGCCCCGACTGCTAGTAGTGCACCTGCTGGCCCTGCCCCTGCCCCTGGCCCAGAGGCCGAGGCCGTTGAGGAGGCGGCTGCACCCGTTACTGCTGCAGGTGTCCCCGCTGCCGGTGCGCCTGTTGCTGCTCCTGTGGCCCCGGCACCAGTTGCGCCTGCCATTGAAGAAGAGAGCTTTGAGGAAGCCGCTGTACCATATGTACCTCAGCCCCGGCCAATCGGTGCACCAGCCCCTACACCAGCTGGCCCCGGCCCCTTCGGTGCGCCTGTTTCTGGGCCCGCGGTCCCATCATTAGCTGTGCCAGCCTTTGAAGAAGGGGAATTTGAGGAGGCAGCCGTACCATATGAGGAGGCAGCCATACCATATGGACCGCAAGTTGCCGGCCCTATCGGTGCCTTCGGCGCACCAGGCCCAGCACCGGCTGGCCCCGGTCCTGTCGGTGCGCCTGTTTCTGGGCCCGCGGTCCCATCATTAGCTGCGCCAGCCTTTGAAGAAGGGGAATTTGAGGCGGCAGCCATACCATATGAGGAGGCAGCCATACCATATGGACCGCAAGTTGCCGGCCCTATCGGTGCCTTCGGCGCACCAGGCCCAGCACCGGCTGGCCCCGGTCCTGTCGGTGCGCCTGTTTCTGGGCCCGCGGTCCCATCATTAGCTGCGCCAGCCTTTGAAGAAGGGGAATTTGAGGCGGCAGCCATACCATATGAGGAGGCAGCCATACCATATGGACCGCAAGTTGCCGGCCCTATCGGTGCCTTCGGCGCACCAGGCCCAGCACCGGCTGGCCCCGGTCCTGTCGGTGCGCCTGTTTCTGGGCCCGCGGTCCCATCATTAGCTGTGCCAGCCTTTGAAGAAGGGGAATTTGAGGAGGCAGCCATACCATATGGACCGCAAGTTGCCGGACCTATCGGTGCCTTCGGCGCACGAGGCCCTGCACAGGTTGCCCCCGGTCCAGTCGGTGCGCCTGTTTCTCTGCCCGCGGCCCCATCATTAGCTGTGCCAGCCTTTGAAGAAGGGGAATTTGAGGAGGCAGCCATACCATATGGACCGCAAGTTGCCGGCCCTATCGGTGGCTTCGGTGCACCAGGCCCTGCACAGGCTGCCCCCGGTCCTGTCGGTGCGCCTGTTTCTCTGCCCGCGGCCCCATCATTAGCTGTGCCAGCCTTTGAAGAAGGGGAATTTGAGGAGGCAGCCATACCATATGGACCGCAAGTTGCCGGCCCTATCGGTGGCTTCGGTGCACCAGGCCCTGCACAGGCTGCCCCCGGTCCTGTCGGTGCGCCTGTTTCTCTGCCCGCGGTCCCATCATTAGCTGTGCCAGCCTTTGAAGAAGGGGAATTTGAGGAGGCAGCCATACCATATGGACCGCAAGTTGCCGGCCCTATCGGTGGCTTCGGTGCACCAGGCCCAGCACCGGCTGGCCCCGGTCCTGTCGGTGCGCCTGTTTCTGGGCCCGCGGTCCCATCATTAGCTGTGCCAGCCTTTGAAGAAGGGTTATTTGAGGAGGCAGCCGTACCATATGGACTACCATATGGACCGCAAGTGGCCGGCCCTATCGGTGGCTTCGGCGCACCAGGCCCTGCACAGGCTGCCCCCGGTCCTGTCGGTGCGCCTGTTTCTGGGCCCGCGGTCCCATCATTAGCTGTGCCAGCCTTTGAAGAAGGGGAATTTGAGGAGGCAGCCATACCATATGGACCGCAAGTTGCCGGCCCTACCGGTGGCTTCGGTGCACCAGGCCCAGCACCGGCTGCCCCCGGTCCTGTTGGTGGATTTGGTGGATTTGGTGTACCTACTGTGGCTCCAGCACCAGCACCAACAGGTGCCTTTGTCGCTCCGGCCCCTGGCCCACAGATGCCGATCGAGGAGTTTGAGGCACTTTCAGTTCCAGAGCAAGAAGAGGTTGCTGCCATGGGAATGGCGCCTCCAAGCTATGCTCCCCACCCCGCCCTACCCCCTGAGGCACCGTAAGTATACCCTTCACAAAATAGTCTTCCTTTAGCTCATACTAAAGCTAACTGTAACGTGACCCTCCCACAGATTTGCACCCGCGACCTATCAAGGGAGTAGTTCACAGAACGGAGCTTCTAAGACCATTGTATCAGTCGTTGCAGCTCTAGTGGCTGCGCTGTTCGTGGTTTGAACCTAGAAGCTCCTGTTCGATGTTTTGGTTCCGAGAATCAATCTTTCAAGGAGGAGATATCCAATTTGCCTCTATGTTTGATTCCACCACTCGGTACCGTCCAGCATTAGCATTTCATTCAGCACGTAATGTTTATTAGATGAATGGGAAAAAAGCGAGATAAAAGGGGTTAAAACACACAGTACAGTCTAGCACATGTTTCTTGATTGGGAATCCGCGCATAGTCGTATGGTGAAAGCATTTAACCACACAGATATCCCTACCAGAATGGCTGTTGACGACTATATTCGTGCAGTGATGACGGAGCCAACTGAAAGTCAAGACTGTCCATAACATGCCTCAAACGACCTGGGAAAAAAAAACACAATGCCTGACTAGTCCTCTAACGGTGGGGCAGGGTTTCCAGGAAAAGGATAAAAGACAGGCAAGAAGTGGATGGGGTGATGGAGGGATATACTCATTGCATGCGGGGAATTTAAGATAGGTGTCACATCATGTACAGTGCCCTTGCCTCTTCCATTGGCATTTTATTGTTCTGCCTTTTTTCTCATTTTTTTTGATTTTCGATCATTATGGTCTCGATTCAGCCCCTATGTACGCCTTAGCATGGCATGCATGGCTCTTGGAGTCGTCTTGCATTTTGCATTTTGCATTTTGTATGACGGAGATATCTTAGCATGAGTCTTGATCTAGTTGATCACTTGCAATTTGCATATATTACACACATACATTTATGCCCTGTGGAGAGTTACGTTGATAGGTGAGCTGTCGCCCCATTTAATGTATTTACATCCATCTCTGACGACAATAAATGGTAGCTCATCTCAGATTTTCTTGAAGTCCCGCGTTAATGGTTCCGCTTAAGTGCCTCCGGTACAACAGGCGTGCACAATTTCCAGCCTCCCAAGCCTAAGAGATGACAAGGGAAAACCCTATTCTCAATATCTTTGTACATCCGCCGCCATCTGCCACCCCCGGGTAAACAAAAGAAAAAATTGTAAATACATCAGCCATGGCCAACTTGTTGAAGAAGGTCTCCACTTAATCGACTGTCACCATCTATCTTATCCCCCCCTCAACCCCTTCTTCTTATCGTCCCTATATCTTCCCACGTCCCCCACCTCCTTCCCAATTTTTCCCCGCGTATGCAGGTTAAAGGCTACATGTCACCTTGTTTTCCTCATACTTTATGTGGCACCTTTGGCCTTGTATATCGAGACCACTACAGCGCATAGAGATTTAAACATGACGAGACCGCAATTGTGTTGAGTTACCCTGAACCGCGAGCGTGAATACCGTATATAAATCGTGAAAATACCGTTCGCCAGAGTTATAGCAGAAATCAGAAAAGAGCTTTGCGTAGAGGAGCATGCATGCTATCAAGTCCCAGTGTAAAATCCTTGTTCGCACTTTTTATCCCGGCGAGCGACCGTCGACCTGACATATATTTTTGAATATCTCAACCACTATAAAAGCTATAGATACATAAAAACCAAAAGTATATACAAGGCTTTCCTTGGAGCATATCTGTCAAATGGAAAAGAAATCAAGTACTTGGTATACCACCCATCTGCCTTGATGACTGCCTGGACCAAGTCGAGGCATACTCTCAATGAGGTTGATCAGGAATTTCCTCCCAGAGATTGCACAGTGCTTTTCCAATGGCCTCTTTCACCAATGGAGCACCGGCGGTCATGCGAGGCAATCTCTGGGAACTTTTGGTGAAGCAACTCCTTGAGCTTTTACCCGGACATGCTCACTTGGATTCAAGTCGGGCGAGTAAGAAGGACACATCATCACGAAACCATTTCAGGATGGGAGTATACCTATGTATCCCCGCATTGTCTTGCATAAAGATATAGGTATCAGAACTCCCTCACAGTGCCTCCCAGAAACCCCCCCCCCCAACCTTCTTAGACTCAGGATCTCCTTACATCACCACTAATGGTGATTTCCGACTGCCAGAGAAAGTTACCTTAGACAATTCGGCTAACTGACTTTGAAGGTCTTTTACGTTGGATCTTTTACTTATCCCACTTTCGATGCCTTGTTCCTGAAAACCCATTTCCGTCACTCACCACTGCCTTTACGCGTACTGCTGCACTCATCACTCCATATATGACCTTACTCCACTGCTCATACCAACCGTGCCCCAGCTAGGCTGGATGGATGTTGACCTCTCTTGGTTGTTCGCACTGAGATCTTGTGGGCGATATCTTTTCGCAGCTCATCGTTAGGTTTCCCAAGGGTCTCGTTTGATACTGGTTAATATTATTATGTCTTTCTCGTTTGGTGGTCGTGCGTGGTTGATGTCGCGGAAGGCATTTTCCCATCGGGTTGCACATTTTCCTTGTTGGCCGTGTAACGAGCAGTTGACTTTGCATCCCCTGGATTTTTACCCCTTGAAGCTCTCCACCTTGTCGCAGTCCATTGATCAGTGCTCTCTCATGGAGACAACTCTTCTCTTGCGGTCTTAAGAATACGTTGAAAGTTTTCATCCATCTTGATTTACCCATCTCAACTCCGGTAGCGCCACAGAGATTATCGCTGGATCCAACCAGGAGTAAACATCCAAATACACTCACTCGTATTTGGAATGTATGCTTACTCTGTTATCTTAGCAAATACGCATGCTCGGCGCTGAGAACTCTATGTAAGTAACTACATTTTACGCTTAGGATAATACTCTGTTCAAATCTTAGCTGTTCAATATAAGACAAAAAACTTGACGTACCTACATCCTTTGAATGCTTCATGGTTAGTTTGCCTAGATAGGAAAGGTGTCCATAGTTCAGGGTAACCTCTAAAATCACATTGAACATTACTTTGACCATTATACCTCCTCTAATAAGTCGTAAATGCAGCAAAAATTATAATACAGGACATATAATGCAGCTTCAGCCCCAAGTCCCACCACCACCACCCCTCCCCTGTCTCTTCTGCGCAGATAACCTCCAGTCATCGCCATCGCTGAACCTATTGAACAGCGGCTGAATCCTCTCGTTCTTCCTGCGTTTGCTCAACTCCCCAGCTCCTCCTCCGACCTTAAAGAACCGCGGCGCAACCTCGACTACAGCATGAAGCAATTAGCAAAACCTTCTTTGGGGGGAGGGGGCAGGGGATCTTACCTAACCACTTTGGCTCAATAGCTGTCGTACAATGCATATACTCCTTCGTCGTCAGCACCAAAGTATGATAAATAACATGTTCTGCCGGCTTCCCAAACAGCGCACTACTCGGATGCATATACACCGGCGTCCCCTCAATAAGCGTCCTATACCCTTCCTGGGGATCCTTCCTCGCTGAATTCCTAAAGAACCCTGAACAGAGTGCCTGTCTAACCTTCATAGTAGTCCTTCCACAGCTGACCACAGGATGTTTATATCTAAGCATAATACTCTCCAACTGCTGTCTCACGTCCTGCACTCTGCGCATACTTCTCGCCTGTATGAAATTCTCAAAGCACCACGGCGCGCTGAATTTTGAGTTTTTCCACCCATTGTATACGTTGAGGAGAGTGAGATGGTCGCCATGGGGATCGTGAAATTTGGCTTTTTTCGCGTCTGCCGCGGTTTGTTTTTCCTTGGGTCGGTAGAAGACGGATTGCACGGAGAGCATGGCGACTATGGAGAGCATTTCGTCGGAGCAGCCGAGGTCCACGGACGCAATGAGGACTTTTGCTAGGGCTGGTTCCATGGGGAAGTCGGCCATTTTGCGGCCAAGACGCGTGAGGAGGCCTTCGTCGTCAAGGGCGGAAAGGGCGTAGAGCTCTTCGAGTGCGGTTAACATGGTGTTTGTGGGTGGAGGGTCCATGAAGTCGAAGTGGAGTAAATCGTTAATCCCCATAGCCTTCAACATGAGAATCGTGTGACTGAGATTCTGCCGCTGGATTTCAGGGACGGAGGTAGGTAACATCTCGCTCTGGAAAGCTGCCTCGGTATATAGTCTGTAACATTTTCCTGGCCCAGTTCGTCCGGCACGACCGGCTCTCTGCTTCGCCTGGGCCTGAGAAATTGGTGTGACGACAAGGGAATCCATGCCTAGTTTTGGATCAAACGCATTTTGCTTGACGAATCCGGGATCAACGACATAGTAGATGTTATCGATGGTAATGGAGGTCTCAGCAATATTTGTTGCAATAACGACTTTCCTAGAACCGGAGGGTGCAGGGTCGAAAATCTTACTCTGCATCTCACTAGGAAGGGCAGAGTAGACTGGTAAGATAATAAGTTCGGGGACACTAGATCCTAAAGCTTTCATACGCTCGTAGAGAATCTCGCAACTTGTATCGATTTCCTCTTGACCTGTTAAGAAAAGTAAGATGTCTCCTGATGGTTCGGATAAATGAATTTGCATGACTGTGATAAGCGCTGCGTCGAGGTAATCGCTCTCGGGCTCCTTAGTGTAGAGAATCTCCACAGGGAACGTCCTTCCAGGAATCGTAAAAATTGGGCATTCATTGAAGTAATTCGAGAACTTCTCTGCATCAAGTGTGGCCGAGGTAACAATTAACCGTAGATCCGGTCTCCTCTTGAGTGTCTTTTTCAACAGCCCAAATAGCACATCAGTAGCAATTGTACGTTCGTGTGCCTCGTCTAGCATGATGACAGAGTACTTCCTCAAATCCTTATCAAGCAAGGCCTCACGCTGGAGCATACCATCTGTCATGTACTTGATTTTGGTTTCTGGGGATGTACAGTCCTCGAAACGAATTGTGTAACCGACCTCTTTACCTAATTGACACCCGACTTCTTCGGCGACACGCTTCGCTACGGACATAGCAGCAACACGACGAGGTTGCGTACATCCAATAATCCCATGGTCTCCAAAGCCGGCTTCAGCTAGATACTGCGTCATCTGAGTAGTTTTCCCTGACCCAGTATCACCAACGACAATAAGCAACTGATTATCCCGCACCGCCTGGATTAACGCATTCCGAAGCTTAAACACCGGTAAGCTTTCTCTTTGCTCTTTTATGCTCAGACTTGTCCTTTTTCCAAATGACTGGTCTTTGCTCATGGTCACCCGCTTCCATTCCGGCATATCGCCTCCTCCACGGTTTAGCGTTGAGGATTTGAGGTCCGATGCAAATACCCTCTTTTCGGGATTGACCATGGGATCATGCCATTGGGCGTTGAGATCGACCTTCGCTGCTTCCTGGGCAGCTTGATCTTGTGCTTGCTGCTGTCTTAGCTCTCGCCTATCCTTTGCAAGCGTTGTCCCAGCCATAGCAGCACGGTTGAGGGATCCATCCGGTGCTTTGACAACCCTGATTGGAGATAGCTCTAGTGACTGCCTTGTCTGCCCAGCAAGGAACGGTGGTTCCTCCCCACGAACTTCAATATCCACATCTTCCTCTTCTTCAAATTCACCCTCACCCGTAAGAGTGGCATGGTACTCCTCGTCAATCTCAGGATAATCTACAGCTGAAATTGCACCAGAGGCAATAAGTTGTTTTATTTCCCATCTCTCTGGTGAGGTCATCCTTTTCTTCGTCCTCGGTACATAACCCAGGTCGTCTTCCAACACCGGCAACACGGGCACCTTTGAATCCAGATTTCCATACCTTGATGAACCTCGGCCGTTCATTTTTTCCATATTTGCCCCTGTCCCCAGTCGTTTCTCGGGTATTAAATCCCGGCCAGTATTCTGCTCCACCTCCTTCATGGACAAGCCTATCCGCTTCCCCTCAATACTAATCACCTTAACCTTCACCGGCTGTTCCCTCGCAAGAAGGTCAGATGGGTGGTTGACCCTAGCCCCTTCCTTCATATTCGAGACATGAACCAACCCATCTACCTTCCCCTTGACCCCCTCCAGGTTTACAAACGCCCCAAAATCCTTCACTCCCATAACCTTCCCATTGTAAATCTTATGCAGCTTCGGTTCATCATCCAACACCATCAGCGGCGGCCGTCTAAATTGATCATCCTCATCCTCCTCGTACCGACCTCTTCTCGTCCTCCCATACCCATCAACATCATCCCTTCCCCTTCCATTCCTCCCTTTGCGCTCCCTACTCCGTGATCTCGAACGTAATCGATACCGGCAACTAGAACCATAATCCCCATATTCTGGGCTCCGCGACCTTTTTCTAGTTGACTTCTCGGGCCCAGAAGAACGCTGCTTCGATTTCCCTTCCAGATTCTCCAACATGGCTAAGGTGTCATCAACCGCATCCGGCTCCTGCTTCTCGATCCGTTTCGCTTTCAATCCCAATGCCGCAAGCTCCGCAAGTCCAGATCCGACTATATCCTCTGTATTGTCATCCTCGGGTTCCTCCTTATCCGGTAGCGCTAGGCCTTTAAATATCCTCGATTTTTCATCCACAGTCCTTCCACTTCCTCCATTCTCCCCCTCTCCATTTGTGCCGGATTTTCCTCTATTCTTGTGCTTGGGATGCATAGTCAATATAAGCCGATCTACACTCTCTATCAACGACGTGGGAAAGTCCACGCCCATATCGGAGAGTTTCTGGCGGAAGTCATTTGGAGATTTGGATTCGCCATGGAGGTTGATAATGTATTCTGCTAGGGTCTTGTCGTTACTAGAAGGTAGAGATTAGCACTTCATCATCGGATGGAGCTGGGGTATTGGAATGTGGGTGTTTGCCTTACATGCTCAAGTGATTCGACAATTCGGTGGTAATCTTTGAGACGAGGGACAGGAGCTCTAGGTTCTCAAGAGCTTCCATGGTGAGGTTGCACGCGTGGGTGGGATAAATTCGAAGCGAGGAAAGTTCGCGCGCTGCTGGTGCTTGTGGAAGTGGCGATGGGTTATATTACATGAGCTCACCAGCCACAAGCCAACGACTATGTGAACCCCCTCTTCAACACATATCGAACATATGGAGAGTACATGTGCCATACGGACGACATCTACCTAGTAAGTACTGCCCACACCCTCAAATCTCGCGATCTCTTGATCCATCATTGAAGAGTACCAACAGCGCTAGCCGTCCGACGTGCTCCCCAGCCACACAACCAATATGTAGGTATTCAAAAAGAATATGTAGTCCAAAAGCTAGGATCAAGGCACGAGAACAGTTTTGTAATCAAGAGGGATAGAGACAGCTGCGAGTTGCCTTATCTTCAATGTATGCATCTACGGTACGCTTGCCAACCTCAATACGAGATGTAGGTTAGCAAGCATACTACCGGTAGTACTGGAGACGGAGACCCAAACGGCTGGATCATAATATCTCAACAACAAGCTCAAGTATTGTGATTTTTTACCTGGTACAGAGTATACTCGCTTTTATGCATCGTATTTATACCCTTGTGGGGCACGAGTGGGTGCTGCATCATATACGCAATTCCTTCCAGTCCACAAATTGGAGTCTACGATCCTTTTTCTAGAGTACTTCGTTCGGGCTTGCAGCGGACTTCGTGGGGCGGGCATAAGCACTGGGGTTTAAATGACTAGTCATTAATCGACTCTCCATATTCCATATGCCCATCCACTGGGATATGGGCGACTAAGTGGATCGCCATGGTGAGGTATGAGGATGTATACACATGCTATGGTGAAACTGACCTAGGTTCAAGGTGAAGTTGGAGTATCTTGGGCACGTTATGTATCAACACATATACCGGTAGGCGTCGCTGTAGAGGTATTGGTCGGTCGTGTTAGTCGTCTGGAGTGTTCCGAGTATATTTTGGGGGGAGGACCAATTCGCGACTGGGTGTCTCCATATGCTCCAGTCCCAGTGTCAAGAGTCAAGAGTCAAGAGTCAAGAGTCAAGACTTGCTACACCTCTCTCGTGTTTCAACTCTGATGAAACAAACCCTCCCGTACCCGCTGGTGGCCCAGACAACCTGCACGCAATCAAGGCCAATTGCAATGCTGCACTGCTTCCCCCCCCAGTGTTATAATTACCCTACATCCCTCCATCACCATCACACATCCGCCCCTCCCGCCCCCCCGCCACCTGATACATCTTCCAGAGTTCACACGGTCATTTGGCTTTCACCCCGAGAACCAGGCCGGATCTCCTCTATCGCGTTCCGACGTGCCCCCAGCCCCCGAAAAGCGTCCTAAGCTGAAGTTGCTGTGGACGAAACATTGACGACGATAGGTGCAAAGCATCCAGGGGTCCAACATTACTACGACCTCCGGACCACTCTGTACGAATCAATTCCCCTATTTTGGAACCGCTGTCTCGTGGAGAAGCTCTCACATTGAACTTGGAAATCTACTGGTTGAACTTTTGAGCTCGGGGAATCGCATCTCAACCCTTCTGCCCGGGAACAACCTTAAGCTTCTTATTCCCGCCTGTATGTTCTTGACGTGCAGCATCAACGTTAACGTGCGTGTACATCACATCAATAATAATTTTCACCAAAAGGAACACATTCAGCATACTCCCACCTAATAAATATGGCGACAGCAGCAACTATCCCGAGTGACATCTCCACTACAGTAAAAGAAGATGCTCCACTAATGTCGACAGCTCCCTGTGGCGAGGCTAGCTCGAGCACGTTACCTGCTTCGGAAACAATCGCATCAAGAACAGACGAGAAATCCAATAACCCCACCACTGCCATTACTAACACCGAGCTCGTCTCTTCAATCCCCCCCGGAGCCGTTGCTAAACCTGATGCCCTAGCACCCTCAACCTCCGATATGTTTTCCCAGCCGCAGACTCCACATCCGTCCGCACAACCAGACCCATCGGAATTACAGTCCACAGATGTAGTAATAAGAGGACCACAAACACTCCCTCCCCCAAAGTCACTATCAATAACCCTGCTCCTGATATCCGGCGTCAGGTACCCCTTCACAATCAATTCCGAGTTCATGTCTCGGCATAACCTCTCCGTCACAGACCAGGATCCTATGCAGATCAACGTATCTGCGTTGAAGGAATGCATATGGAAGGAATGGAAGGATGAAGAGTGGAATGTCAAGCCGCCGAGTGCGAATTTCATTAGGTTGATACACTTTGGGAGGTTGTTAGATGATCGGCAACAGTTGAAGGGTATGTATCTACGGGGGGCTGGGCCCTGGGAGCGATATGGACAGAGTGAAAGGTGAGCGCATTTGACTGACCTGAAAGGATATACAGATTGCAGGCTTAATCCGAATACACCAAATGTGGTACATATGACCGTTCGGCCCGCAGAATCGGGGGATGATGATGCAACTCAGAGGAGCACTAAGATGGGCTTTGGTGGTAGGGAGCAGGATCGTGGAGAGAGAAGCAGTCCGACTTGTCGATGCGTGATATTGTGATCCCATCACCTATCAGCCATCACCAGTTCGAGACTTCTGGGCCCTGTGTTGTAGATGTCTCATTGTATTATCTTTTTACTACCCCAGTCCGCTAATCATATATCATCCTTCGGGTTGTCTTTTTTTGCTTTCTTGAAGTTGTTAGTACTTTTTTTTGCTCTATCACAGTTTTGATTTTGGCTTTGTAGGTGAAAATAGTTCCGCATAGCTTATTCGTACCCTTTATACAGCAGATTTTTTTTTTTTGCCTTTTTGGGGGGGCAATATACAAAGTATCTTGCACGGTTTTTACTTATTGCCATTGTTAAGCTATACCTCCTTTCTTTCTTTTTTTCCTCTTGTGTAATGGAGATAAGGGCGGGAGCTGCTTTTGAAAGCTTTATATACCTTCACTTTTTCACTTCTTCAATCAAACTTATGAATCTAGCAGCTGGAATGGGGTGGTTTAGTTTTATCTTTGTCTAGGTCATGGAATATGGTTGTGCCTGGGGATCATAGGATGCATATGTATGTATCTGTTGTCCATCTGGCCTGGGGTCTTTAGGGTACTGTGCACGTGACACATTTACCTCAGTGGGAGCCGTCGAGCGCGGAGCGTGGGCCGAAGACGGTGCTAATGTAGTATAGACGTAGAAATAATTTGCTAAAAAATTTGGAGGGGCGGGGCTGGTGATTGGTGGGTGGTCTGATCTCGTGTGGTTGGCCCAGTCAATTACACTAGGCGGATTAAAACTGATAACGCTTGTTCGCAATTATTCTGGATTTGAGGTTTGTTTAGTCTCATGGTTCATTCGCAGTAAGCCAGTCATGTCTCGCACCTGCAGTGCGCAATATATATGCCCTGCTGACATGGTAGATATCATGGTAATATGGGGAGGTCACGAGATATGAACATGCATATGTACTTGTATGCAAGTATCATTCCTTGCCCCCCTAAGAATCAGAATCTAATCAACGGATGTATCGATCTGGCTCGTATAATGCATTCATTCCGTCCCCCAATGGTAGTAATCGTAATCGAGGTACATAGCTCGAGCTCTGCCCCATCTCATCTCAACGAATCTCTTCTACACAGTGGTTTACCACTTCATCCTAAGCTTCGACTCCATCTCGTCGTGGAACGAAGGTATATTATCCCTCTCAGAATCTGTTATACACATACATTAGCCATCCATCCATCCAACTTTTTTCGAGGAATATGGGTATGGGAGGGGGGATAAGACATACCAGTAAACACATCCTCCCACTCAATCGTACAATCTTTATTTCTCAAAATATCCAAATGGAGATTACTAGGGCCACCTAGGGTCATTGGTCTAAAATCCTATATTCCCCCAAACTCACACAATTAGCCCCCGTCCCATCCCATATCATATTGCCCATCCGGTACCATCCCTTGGGCAGGAGCTCTAGCAACCTACCCCACCACAAATCCTCATCTCCATCCCCCTCCTCACCGGCTCCGCAATCCCAAACACCCTCCTCAAGCCCTCCATCCTAATTCGCTCCTGCTGCTCCTCCCAGCCCTTCAACCTATCCTCCAGCGGATGCTTCACATTAAGCTTATTCGCAGTACACGCTAGCCCCTCGCGCATGGTATCATGGATGGAGGTTGGTGCGGAAGGGGCGCCTTTACCAAGTTGGATGTGGGTAATGGCGGAGGGTTGAGTGGAGGGAGGGGAGAGGCGGAGGGCGGTAGACTGCATATCATGGGAGGAATATTAGCATATAACTACATAGTGTTCGTGGGAAGAGGATGATGTGATGAATGAGTGTTGGTGGTGGGTAGTGGGTGGGGGAGAAGGAGGGAATGGAGACGGAAGGGTGGATACCATTATGACAGATTGATTTGATGGAAAGGTTGGTTGTGGGTATATGGGGTGGTTAATGCTGCGTTGAGAGTTAAAGTCGTTTGGTGGAAACGAAGGCTCGTGATTAGTTAAGCCGCAAGTAGATACATATATCACGTGGGTTTTCACCAATAGTTACCCTGAGCACTCTGATCTTTCTAATAGTCTAAAAACTTTACATTGCGTGCAATCAAAGACAACTAATTTCACGCGCACAGCTTGACTCATCAAATCAATTCAGTTATAGGTATATGGTACCCATGCCCCAGCCTCTTTCCCTAGCTAGCTTTTTAAGTTAATGTAATTAGAAAAACGAAGTAAAGGACGCAATATACAAGTAAATATCCCCTTACATGACTTCCATTGGATTCCTAAGGGTGAGTATGTGCCGCACATCTCGCATCTTGAGCCTTCATGGAGAATTGGAAGGATGAATGATTGACAGTGATGTGAAGTGAGACGTGATGTGGCCAATGAACTCTTCAGAGGTCATTGGCACGAATAGTGACGTTGATGACGATGGTGATGATGATGATGATTATGGTGAGTGAGCGATGAGCGTGAGAGTGGTATGAAAAGATAGTTGTGGACTGCATGTATACGCTTAGGTAGCTTATGTATCATGCATCTCATCCCATCTCTGTATCTGTATTCACGTGCGTGTGTGTGTGCTGGTCCGCTCGTCCGCCCTCCGAACCGCTGCCCCGAACTCGCGCTGTAAAGAACCCATACCTCCACGGCCTAACCATACCGAGTTCGAACCCCGAATGCCCACCCACAACGCCCACCGGCCACGTAATCTCCGCCACGCTCCGCGCCCCACCCTTTATTCCTCAGCCCATTGACCAAAGGATAAAATAGTTCAATCCTTTAGCCCTACGGTGTTATGGTAGTATGTATAAACAGTACCTCATGCAGCCCTCGTAACAGTAAAAAGTAGTAAACCTGAATGAAATACTCAAGGACACAATGAAAATATCAATGTACTATGAAACAGTGAAATGAAGCAACGTGTATAATACACCAGCAAAGACAAACTGACGGCGCCAAGCTGGAAATAAGATGAATGGAGACGATTACGACAAAAACTAAATGACGAGGAGGGGGTGCGAGGAAACGACAACTAGACCACTCAAAAAACCAGGACTATATAAAAGCCCAAAAAACAACTATGGTACTTCTCACGGTGATATCGCCGAGTCCGTTTCTCGAATCGATCTAGAACTTGGTTGGCTTTCCCGGGCCCCCATGATGCTGTGAATTCTTAAGCGGCTCGTGTGGGAACCCAAAATGGGGAGGCAGTCCCATCATTGGATCATGGTGAAATGGCATCGAGTATGGTGGTGGTGGCGGCCCATTAATTCCAAAAAAAGGTGGAGGTGGTGGCCCTCCAGGCCCTTGGGGAAAGTTAGGTGGCATACCGTTCATTTGGAACTGTGGAATATTTCCGCCCATGAATGGTGGTGGAGGCCCATGTTGCGCAGGAGGGAGGGACCCGTGCGGCAGCATGCCTCCATTCCTGTTGAAGCCTGGTGGCGGGGCAACCTGTTGTCCTCTAAGCAGTTGCTGTGGACCGCCTTGGCTAGGATGTGGACCTCCAGGTCCATGTAGGCCTTGTTGCTGCTGAGCCGAAAGGCCGTGTAAACCCTGGGGGCCTTGTGGGCCATGAGGTGGCCCTTGAGGCCCTTGAGAAAGCCAGCTTGGAAGCTGGTGCTGCTCCATTTGTGGCGGTGGTACCCGTTGCTGTAAGATGGACACTGGCTCTTGATTGGGTCTTCGTTGAAACCCAGTGATGGCTGGGTCCTCGAACATTGATGACGTGGGTAGATTCTTAGGTGGCCTTTGAAAAGCTTGAGGACTCGTCGATATTTGTGGGGGGGGAGGCATCTGAGATGGACCACCATAACTATGATTATTTAGGGATGGCAGTGGTGGCCCTTGAGGCGTTGGATTACCCTGCCTCATTAGCCCCAGTAGGAAGTCTGCATTAGCATCACGGCTCGGCATTTGTAGGTTTTGCAGAGGTGAAGGAGAAGGTTGAATAGGTGTATATGGTGGGTGTCCCAAATGTTGCTGCTGATGCTGGTGGTGCTGTTGCTGCTGTTGCTGTGGTGGGTGCGGTTGGTGTGATTGTTGCTGCTGCTGTTGGAGTTGATGGTGCTGTTGTGGCGGCTGTGGATGCTGGGAGTGGTGAGGTGAAGGAATTCCAGGGGAAGAAGATGACTTGAACTGCATAGCCGGTAGGGGAGACTGAATTGGCGGGGTCTGTGATCCACCAAGACTGAGGCCTCCTCCTCCTGGGCGCCCAGTTCCACCCAACATTTGAAGTATACGGCGGAATCCTTCCTTGTCTTCACTTGTCGAGTTGTCTGGGTTGGTACTAGGTGTAGGCTGACGCTGCTCCTGGGTGATAGGTTGGAACTGAGGTGTCGGCTGCTGAGGCGTAGGCTGTCTTGGTGATGGCTGCTCTGTGCTAACAAAGAAAGAAGAAAATTTCGAAGATCTACCAACTGCCGGCGGACGGGCCTGGGAGTCTGGGATCGAGTCCGGTGACTTTGCAGAGGAGGGTGGGTTCCACAAAGTGAAGAATCTGTCAACTCCATTTTCTGTGACAGGAGATGATAGAGGAACTGATTGGCCAAGTTAGCAACCACTTGCTAGATTCCAATGGAGAGATCTACCTTCTGCAACGGGTCCAGGCTTCTCTTCCTTCGTAAGGGGGGGAGTAGGGCTAGGCCTCTCTCTTTCAAATGACAGATTCTCCTCCACAGGTGTCTTTGGTTTTTTCTCCTCCGAAGCCTTCATCCTAGCTTTCCACCTCTGGAATTCCTCCATCGAATGTGCCTGCCCCTTACCCTCTGATTCCTCTGGCGAAGCGTCAAGCCATTCTGGATCCTTCTCCACCCTTTGGTTCCTGTCATCATCTCTTCCGCTACGATGATCCCTGTCACGATTAAAATTCCTGAAGTCTCTACTGCCCCTCTGCTCCCCATCTCTATCCGCTCTGTAAGGGTCACCTTTCTCCCTGTCCCCTCCTCGGTCACGATCCCTGTTATCGTCCAATATCCAGCTTGAATCGTCCCTCTTGGTACGAATATTATTCATCCTGTCCCTATCCCTTCCGAAATTCTCATATCGCGGTGGGCGGTCCTTCTGCATTTCATTATTTCCTCTTCTAAACCTATCGCCATCTTCTGCACCAAAGCTCTTGCGTGGCCCCCTCTGGCTTGTCCATGGCCCAGTCCTTCCAGATGGCTCACAGTTGGCTTCACCTTCTTCCTTGTTAAAACCACGTTTCTGAGGCGTCCTGAGCTCTCTGTCCATATTACCTCCCTTTTCCCGGTCCTTATCCCGTGCCTGGCCCCGGAATCTATCGAATCGTGGACTGTTGCTATGTTCCTCGTCAATGATGATCGATGGGGAGAGCCCTGCTGAGCCAAGGGTGTCAAAATTAAAGGCCATTTTCCTAGAGCTTGATGCAGAAGCAAAGCTCAGTTTTGGTGGGCCGAGGATGATATCTTCCGGGACTGTGCCATTGCATTTATTAGCTCATGGCCAGCGAAGGGAAATTTGTTAGTAAATACTTGATGATCTTGAGGTAAGGCGATTGTCGAACATGGAGGTCCTCCGATTCAATCCCATCCTAAAGCAGTAACATCACTATTAGCTATCACCCACACACAGAACCCAAAACACAGTAACTTACGCCTTAGGCCCGTTCTCGTCCCCGTTCGCATGCAAATCTCCATCCGTCCTGGCCCTTGTGACCTGATCCCTAGTACCTTGTCCGGCTATTCCTCTCCCAGCAGCTCTAGGTACTTGAGCAGCTGGCGGGCTACACATTTTCCCAATGTCAGATTAGCATAAGGGTTGCCGTATAAATGTGGGAGATTGAACTAGCCGGCGTACCCCATCCATTCCTCAATCGGAGGTAGTCCATCGGGCTTCTGTACCAGCGGAGAATCCCTGAGTGCTAGTAGCTCATCGATGCAATATCTTCGCGGTGATGTCGACATTTCTTTCACTTAATCCTCCTGCCTCTTAATCACAGGAATATACGTACGATGAGCGTAACGAAATTAATAGGAATGTGGGTGGGAGGAGGGGGGGCGTAAGGAGAGCAGGCAGAGTGGATATGCCCTGAAGGTGGGGTAATGACGAGGCCTAGATATCAGGCTGTCTTTGCCGCTGCAGATCCTGCTGGAGCAAAACACTGTCGCTTATGTCTCTGATAGAGCAAACTTCCCTGCGTAAGGTACTGTAATTTGTGTGTTCTTTGAAGCAGCTTTCGACCTAGGACTGGTTGATTAAGGTTGTGACTGTTGACCACCACACTTAGCTAGCTCGCACGAGGAAGCCTAAGTTCGGGATCCCTCGTAGATATATTAATAGTAGTCACCAATTGTCTCTCTCGTCGATAGAACTGTCTCTTGCTTTTTGTTGTCTGGATGTCAATTATGCTGGTGAAGGATTATCGAGGGGAACGGAGCACTTCTTGTCAACGAGTCCGCAAGGGCTAATCCCATGCCAAGCTTAGTCTGGTTATAGACTCCGGCCTTGGCATAAGCGTTAGTTAACCTAAGCAACAGATGCTAAAATTGCATAACAAAAAGATAACCATACGACACACAACGTAATTACCATCCCATGCCAATGTCGAAGCCCACGAAGCGACCGTCTGGTGAATCATCTGGCTTCCACGCAGCTAAGAAAAGAAAGCCCAATGATAGTGCCCGTGCGACAAATACTGGACCAGCGCAAGAGACGATTTTACATGCACGCCAGATCCAGGCGCTTTTGACGGATTTATCGAGTCCGCAGGCACTGCAGAAGGGTTACGTGAGCTTCAGGGGATTCTTACAGGGCTGTGTACCCGCTCGGGCAGCGGACGAAGGGGGAAGGAGTGAGGTGGAGGTAGTGAGGAATAAAGCGATTCTGAGAGAGTGGGTGGAGAGTGAGGTGAAGAGTGGAGAGAAGAAGAAGGCCAGGAAAAGTGGGAGGTTTGGGGAAGAGGGTCAAGATGAAGACGGGGAGGTAGAGAAATGGAAGACGGTGATGGATGGGTTGGGGTTTGCGAGTCAGGTATAGTTTGGCTTCCTCGAG
Source organism: Terfezia boudieri ATCC MYA-4762 (assembly GCA_003788615.2). Lineage (NCBI taxonomy): Eukaryota > Fungi > Ascomycota > Pezizomycetes > Pezizales > Pezizaceae > Terfezia > Terfezia boudieri. The sequence goes on along the minus strand of ML121527.1, from coordinate 468,517 downwards.
TCGAGCATGGGAGATTAGGGATCAGGATTAGCACTAATGTGTGGATGTCATTGGAGTGTAGTCAGGAAATCAGTACCTGCTTTCAGCATTTGCTAGTGCTCTTGCATTGCTCGTGCGGATAATGTCCACTATTACAGAGCTCACTACGCCCGGTACAACACTCTGTCGCAAACTTCTCTCCCCAGAAAACATAAGGTTTCTCCTCCGGAGCATCACCTTCCACCAAGACCGAGTCTCTTCCCCTTTCCTTCGTCTACTCATGGAGATCAACAAGTTTAACTTGGGCGAACTCTGTTCCACTCTCTATTCCTCAATTGACTTTTCCACTAAAGACCTGGGTCGGAATCTCGAGCCCAGAAAAGCTGCGTCAGTGGCGGATGGAAACAAAATTGGTGGGAAAGATCCCAATAGACCTGCTTTGAGAACAGTCTATATACGCTTCTTACTCTCGTTTTTTCACTTTGGTACATCCAGTGTGAAGGAAGGAGTGTTAGGGCAGAAGAATTTGATTACACCGGTCTTCAAGCACATCAAACTTGACCCACCGCAACTTGTCCATGATATACTAGAGACATTGAGGACGAAGGTTGTGAATGACGAGGATGTGCAGAGGGGGGTCAAGAGTCACGTATTTAATGAGTGGGTGTTGGGACATATTTCGGCTCTCTATACTCGCCCGGAGCCCATTCATGAGGAGGGTGATCAGAGTAAAACTGTTGCGTTGGTGGCACATGAATTTCTACTAAATATATGCACGAAGCCGGGAGTTGGGGGGGTCTGTTTTCCGGATAATGGATGGTATGCCCCATCTGTTTCCAAAACAGAAACCACTATCTACACAAAGAGCAGTGGGGCCCGTCTCACCCATTCGAGTCAAAAGATTTTCAACAGAACTCTCTCAGAATTCATCACCACCCTTAAGCCCTTCGCAGATACCCTTCAACAAGACCTGCTTCTTGCAATTTGCATTTCCTGCCCAGAGCTAATCTCACCCTACTTCTCCTCCACCAGTACATTCTCCTTCGACCCCAAACTCTCAGCAACCTGGATCGGATATTCCGCATTTTTAGCTTCCCTTATCTCCCTCCCCCTCCCAAAGGGTGGGTTTGGCATTGAAGCCGATGAACACACCCCTCATCCCCATCACCCCCCGGCGGTGGGAGTGGTCATTGAAAGTATATTACCGAGGGTTTGTACAAGACAAGTTTTGACGAAGTGTCTACAATTTGATAATGCCCTGGTCCGCTATCTCTCAATGAGGTTATTAGTCTCTGCATTCATAAAACTCAATCAAGTCATGGCAAGTATGGAGAAAATGGCGAATAAATTTTCCTCTGAAAGCCTGACTGCGAGAGATTGGCGGGTTGCGAGATATGAGTTGGGAGAGGAATTCTCGAGGAGGATACCTGAAGTTGGGGTAGTGGTGGGAGTGTATAATTCATCATCTTCCTCATCGGGACCCAATAGCCTAGCGAGGGAAGTTTCAGCGAAGCTGTTAATGCAGTATTATACCCTCCTTCCCGAAATTGCGCTTGGAAAGCGGTTCGACGTGAATCTATCTTTTGGGCAATTCCTAGAGGGAGAAGATACTGGAGAAGATGTCCCTGGGATGCGGCTACTTGAAATCTCACACCTATTAAACATAGCGAAGGATGTGGGGGATGTTAAGTGGTGGTCTAAAAGAGCCGGAGCGGCATATACAAGTTTCACGGCAGTGCTATTGAGGTTTTGTATCAGTGGTTCTGGAGCGCTTGGAGCTTGTGGCGTTAAGGGTGTGAAAATGGTACTTAAGTCGGCTCTGGGGCAGACCCATATCTTTCAGCAGGAGACGGAGGTTGATCCATTTGATGCGTTACTTGAGAGCCTCAGCTTCGCCGCTGCAAGAGCAACATCATCAACCTCATCAAAAGAAGAATTTACCAAGATTCTTGCCTTCTTAGATAATTGTATGTTACGTTGTATCCGGACGCCATTCAAGTATCTTGACGAAGTCGCCGAGTTGGTTAAGACTCGCCCTGCACCACAATCACCACTTAGCCCTCTGGTCATTACGCTAGCTGAGCAAATTCCATTCCTACTTACTTCTACTGATGATATCACAAAGAAAGAAACCATCCTCTGGCTAGAGCGGTTCTTGGGCAATCTGAGGTTGATAAGCGAGAATAGGGATGCCATCGAGGAAATTATGCAAAGACTCGATAGGGCTTGGGCTACATTATCCTCCGGCCCACCACCTCAGTCTGTGCCACAAACTCAAACACCGAGGGTGCGGGCTATATTCCCCAACTCAGATGCTACAACCGCGGATATCGATGCAAGTATGCTCGAACGTGTGCTTGGCGCAGTAGCAGAGAGAGAGGTCGATGTCACAGCATTCGATATTGCCGTTGTCCTCCATGCGTTGGTCCATCAAACCCATAGCCATCTGGAGGAGAAGCTCTTCAGTCTCCTCGAGCTTCTCATTGTTCAAGTTAAAGCATCTGAAGCGGAAGATGGACATGAGATAATATTAAAAGTCAAGAGTTTGATAGGGAGATCGTTAGTCTTCTCCGAAAGGTGTTTCGAAAGAAGGTTTACTGAAATATTATTAATGCTGTTTGAAGGTGGGTATCAGGAAGCTCTGGAGCCGCTGGTTAAAGGAATTGAGAAGTTCACAGATGTATATGAGGGAGAGGTGAGCGGAAATTTTGAAAGACTGATATCGAGATTTGTGCCCGAGGATAGACTGGCTGGGATGATATCAACTCTGGCCAACTCCCGCTCACCAAAGAGGATGGTTTCCAGAATATTGACGGGATTGGTGAAGTGTGTTATGGAGAAAAATATCATATTGGATGCCAATACATTATCTGGCTTAGTCACCCTCGCTACACTTGAAGGTACTAAGGGAGAAGCAGACGATTTTCTGAATATCTTGACGCAGTATATTTCCCGAATCGACAGTGTATCTTTACTGGAGAGTATGGTAGCTAAGATAATGGAAGGAGGAGCCACTGTTATGGACAAACTAGCAACCCGCAAGCCCGAACTCATCGGGTCATTGGTGGGGAAGGCCAGTGCAGTCAAGGCATGGGCGATGCAGTACTTCCAAGCAAAGGGCTTGGAGGTGTATCCCGCCTCTGTGCTCCTCGACGTAATATTGAGAATATTATCTAAGGAGGAGGGGCGGAAATGTATGTGGCTTGACGGGGCAGATCAGGAAATAAGAGATGGGCTGGGGAAAGTAATTGAGTCGGTGAAAAAGGAGTTTGCGGAGGTTCTATCCAAAAACCCTGAAGTACTTTCTTTATTCAGGCGAACGGCAGGGTTATGGCCAGAGATAGAGATGGATATGGAAGGGATACTAAAATATATCCTAGGGGATAAATCTCGAAGCAACATCACCCCTGAGACGGTCTTGTTTGTTTCCTCACTTCTCATGTCTAAGGATGGAAAGGAAGAGTTAACAGCAAAGAAAGCCTGGTTATTGATGATCCTCGACTACCTCACCCGACGGTTTGGCGAGGAGGAAGTCCTTTCTGAAAAGTCAACTTCCGTAGCGAAAGCCTTCGGTGGACTATTACAGTCAAACAAGGTCAATCTCTCAGAATGGGTCCCTAAAGGGAGTCTTAACGCCTTGCTTGAGGCCTCGCTGGAGAAGAAGATCAATGTGGAAGAAGTTATCGAGTTATGCGCAATTATCGTGGATAAGGTAGACCCAAACTCCCTCGATCTAGGCAAGCATCTGCAAATGATCTTGGGCAATAATAAGAATCTCTTGGTGTTTAGGGAGAGTGGAATACAGAGAGGACATTACACTATGGCATGGTTGATACATAGGCTATTCTTCCTCGGGAAGGGTGATGTGAATGCGAATATTAGCATATTGGATGGAGTGTTGGTACTATATCGCGGCACGGGGAGCATAGTCGATAAACTCCTCCTGGAGGTGGTTGTTGCTATTGAGGGTGCTCTTGGGCGGAGTTGTGCGTCGAGAATTGTTAGCTGGGGGTGGGTGGGGGATAAAAATGATGCAAGTGTGTCTTGGAGTAATGTGCTGATTTCGAGAAGTAATGCTGGATTGGGGGTAATGATTGATGAAGAAAAGATTAAAAACAGCGTTGCAGTGTTTCTGCCCGAAGCTACGAATGCATTAGGTGGAGAGGCAAATAGAGAGGTAAGCGAGTGGGGGGTGTACGATGAGCTGGTGAAGGCCGAGAATGTAAGAGTGGGGAAGCAGTATGATCATTCCTTCATGCTTCCCATATTAGGGTATTTACTCGCCGCCAAGTCGAAAGAAGTCGCCGGCTCTGCCCAGGGAATGGTTGAGAAAAGTGCCGTTGGATACACAATCATGGGGTTATCATCATTGAACCCCAATATCCGTCAGGCATCTATCCAAGTCCTCTCTGCTCTTGTCGCCCGACTCGAGGAAGCCACATACCGCGCAAGAAACCAAGTTAACCACCTGCTCTCGTCTCTCCTCGCCTCACTCGAGGACAGTCCCATCGCCTCCCAACCCCTCCCAACAGTCGATTCTGTCTTCGTCGCTCACTGCGTACAAGTCCTAACCGACCCCTCCCACTTCCTCTACGAAGTCATCATGGAAATGCTCCTCCGCTCGCCACTCTTGGATGTTTGGGATATCCCACACCTTCTCTCCACCCCCTTGGGCTCTGAAATTGATTACTACAAAACTACGATTTGGAAACTTATGATACTAGCGCAGGGGTTGCGGAGTGAAATCGACTTGGGCCTGTATCGTAAGAGAAGAGTCTTCGAGAATGTGTTTAGTATATACCAGAGCCCATATGCAGGGGAGAGGGCGAAGGAGAAGGTGGTGGAGTTGGTATGGAGTTTGGCGGAGGTGAAGGGTGGTGGGTTGACGGGGGTCACGAGAAATGGGGTGGTGGGGTGGGTGAGAGGAGTGATTGAAGAGAAGGGGATGGGAGAAGGAGAGAAAAGTATCTGGAAGATGGTGTTGGGGAGGTTGTTGGAGGGAGGGAGAGGGGGGCACTTGAGAGATTGGGCGAGGGGTGGAGTGGGGAGGTGGGTGGATGAGATTTACAAGGCATGATTTTCTGGTTTCGGGAAAGGAAAGTATGCTAGCTAAGTAGAGTGGATTTTCATGTGTAGGAATTTATCTTTCTGTATATACCAAAAGTTTCAGAGAACTTATTTCAGCTTAGAGTGTATTGAAGGTGTCACACGAGGATTGAAAGCCGGCCCGCACCAGAATTAAAAAAGGCTTTTTGTTGAGATAATACATTCTAGTTGTCACTCATAACGTAAGGTTTCTCAATTGCCCTGACCGCCCACAGGTCCATTGCTCTCTCCATTCAAACAATCTAGAGCCATCTACTAGTATATACACATTCTATACCAAACACCAGCTCACCTCCCATCACTAGTTCACCGCATCCTCCTTCACCAGTAACCTCTCACACTGCCTCTTCAATGTCCTATACTCCACACCAATAGCCCCGCTCCCAGCGCCTCCCTCAGCCACATCCATCACTGCCAAGAAACCCCTTGCAAGCTCCACATCTAGTGTCACCCTCGGCATCTCCCTTCCCATACTATACTTCAGATTCCTCAACGTATTGACTGCCTCATTTTGATTCTCAGACATACTAACCAGCCCGAGGACCAACTTATACATCTCCCTGCCCCTACTCGCACTGTGATAGTGGGCATCATTCCACCTATTCCAGAATGCAGGCCAGTATGATGCTACGGCAGCAGCGGTTAAGAAATTGATGTACCACTCTGGCCGGTCTTGCTTGATTTTATATTGGTCCATAAGCCGCTCGATGAGGAAGATCCTTCGGTCGGGAAGGTATCCCTTCCGTGTATTCTGCATCGCCCGACGATTGCGCTTTGCAGCGTCAGGGATCTCACAGACCTCCATTGCGAGGCGGTGGATCCCCTCAATATCCTTACTCATAAGGCCGCGGATGATAAGGGTGTAGATCTCCGGAGTGTTGACATACTTAGCCGATGATCGAGACATGTCAGTGAGGATCCTGACCATTTCACCCATTCGCCGAGTAGTCTCCCTGGTTGTTGCATAAGCCGAGGAGCCTTCTGGTATTTTTCGGAGCTCGGGCGTGGTGGCAAGAGTTTCAAGGACGGTAGTGTAGAATGGGAGTGGGACATTTGCGCCAGTGGCTTTTATTTGGATGAGTAACTTGTGGAAGCAAGATTCTGGGTAGGCAGTGGGTTTAATAATGTGACCTTGGATGAGGAGTGAGAGCCATGCGTAGTAGTGAATAAGTTCTGGGGCAGCAGGCATTTCCTGAAAGAAGCTCCGTAGGAAGGGAGTTGAGGTAGTATCAAAAGCAGTAATACCGAGAGCTTCTGCAGCGACATCTGATGGAATGTTTTGTAGGTGGTGAACATGTGCAAATAGTATTCCTGCTTGCTTCATTGAAGGAGAGAAACTTCGCCTAGGATAATACGTATTGAATGATCGTTCTATGGTGTTATAAGCTCCATCCTGTATATCTGCGGAAATTAGAGGCACTTTGTGCATAAATTCTTGGTAAGTTGAGGGTAACTCTCGATAAGTGGGTGGGACAGACTTATGGGTTGTAATTTCCAGAGAGTTTAGTCTCCGCGACGTATGCAGAGTCCGAGTTTGTTGCCTTGGAAAACTGGAGACCCCTCTGACAGGGAAAGACAGTCGGAAGGGGTTGGACTCGGCGCCAACGTAGCTCTGCTCAATTTCTTCTACTTCCATTTCCTCCACGAGCTTATTCTGAACTTCCTCTCCATCATTCTCATAGCGTTCTTGCAGCCCCGTCCCTCTCCCCAACTTCTCCATATTCTTCTTGTTGGTATCCAACTTTCTCTCCCATAATGCCTCGAGGTTAAGCTCCTCTCTTCTTCTAGGGGTGAACAGTTGTAATATTATTCCCTCATACCCCGTATTCACACAAACCCACTCAGTCGCCACATACTCATTTACCTCCCCAGATTGAGATGCTGTAACTTTTCCTCTTCTGATCCTTCTGCGGTTGATAAGCTTCTGTGCTTTTCTCCCAATCAGCCCATCTGCGTAGGGCCGGATGCCGTGAGCAGACCTTAGCCATCGGCAGATCTTGTCTGCTGTGTTATGTAGATGCCTCTCTGAACGGGTGTTTCCAAAGATCATGATAATATCCCTTCCTATGGCTGGGGCAGGGTCTAGTGGCCGTAAGTCCATGATATTCATATCGGTAACACCAAGCTCGGCATCAAGTTGCTCGAGTATTTCTCCGAGAAGTTCTGGTGGTTTGTCCGGGAGTGGGGGTAGGGGTGCCCTTTCGGGCACCAGAGTGCTCTTGATGGCATAGGTATCTTTAAGGTACCACGGGATAGGCTGTTCGCCCGCAGCGTCCCCTACGACTGATATGCCAGTCTCACTAGTGGATGTGGGTTTCTGGAGCTCTTCGGAGGTTGTTGTTGGGAAATCTTTGACATATGCCAAATCCTTCCAAACCGTCTTGCTGCTTTGCCCAGTGGCGCCTGAAATTCCAACATCTGTCCGGTCCACACTGGGACTTGCAAATGTCCGTGGGGCAGTTGGTGATCTGCGAAGAACTGGTGCCCTTTCGGGCACCAGAGTGCTCTTGATGGCATAGGTATCTTTAAGGTACCACGGGATAGGCTGTTCGCCCGAATCTTCGGTATATTCAACAGAGTCCCCTACGACTGATGTGCCAGTCTCACTAGTGGATGTGGGTTTCTGGAGCTCTTCGGAGGTTGTTGTTGGGAAATCTTTGACATATGCCAAATCCTTCCAAACCGTCTTGCTGCTTTGCCCAGTGGCGCCTGAAATTCCAACATCTGTCCGGTCCACACTGGGACTTGCAAATGTTCGTGGGGCAGTTGGTGATCTGCGAAGACCTGGTGCCCGGTTTCGCTCCACGTTCCGAATCAATCCATTACCACCTACGAATGACTTGAGCAGCCGTATTGAGCACAAAGGGCATCTCGTTATAGGCTGGAAGGGAATACGGGAGGCCATTAGTTAATTGCTATGCGGGCGTTGCGAATTCGAATTTGGAACGCAGGCTGCCTCCCAAAAAAGTTATCAACTTCTGGAATGCAACTATTGGCGGATAGTCAGCAGTCACGTAAGCAACAAGTTTTTACTGTACCGAACTATATACATACGGAGGTTCCCCCATAACTGATGATGCGTCGTCGCATATATGCACATGCAAGTGCCTGACGATCTCAAAGAGTACTTCATGTGCCCCACTGCGGGGTAACAAACTCATACCAATATTTGAACGAGATATTTAACGTTCATCATCAACCATTGTAGGCGACTCTGCCCAACGGTGCGGATGATCACTATTCAACTTGAGATTACCAGCATCGAGAGGCTACACAGCCAAAATGACAGAATCCGGCAGTGAACAAACAAATAGAAGCATTTCGGAGGGATCAAACTGACTAGGCTTCTCAATGAAGGTTCGTAAGGTGTAGTCTGGCTTGCGTAAGGTGATTGTGCTCACTTAAAATTCATTAGTTTGCAGCTTACCTGTCCGGTTTTAAACACTCTATAAGTCTTCTAGGCAAGATTGGTTCTCAAGATGCAATCACAGTTGCAGAGAAAACTGCCTTCAATACATCTCGTGAGTTCTAGCAAAGTTCCAGGAACCTTCCACTCTCTCCGCACTCGTAATGCTCGGTCAAAATGACATTATTCTGAGCCAGACAATGAGAAACGTCCCGAGATAAAAATTACTTTCATAAACTCAGCCACTGAAACGCATATCAAGAAGTATAGCAGACAAAGCTTGGGGATGGTCACCGAAACTCCACAGGTATACCGAGAGCTTGTTAAACCCTACATGGGAAGTACAAGGAAGGCTTAATAGGGTGTATAATATATAGGCCCATCAATTTGAGGCGGAGAGAATAGTCTTTAAGGATACAGACGAGCATGAAGGGTTTATTTTACTTCCAGACCTGTATGTTCGGCGGGCGGGCCATTGCTGCTTCGACTGCTGACTAGGTGTAGGAAATAGGTTGACCTCATTAATTGCATACATTAGGGACACTTTATGCTATGCAGATGTTGTTCTACCTGCTTATTGTAAATCTCAAATTGAAGTGTCCAACAGAAAATAATCATGATCTTGCTTCCACTGCATGCTTGACCTCGTGCAGGCAGACGCTCACTAATATATACAACCCCACTCTCATAATCATTTATGGTGTAAACTTGAGGGCCAGCCCAGCCAGTTACAAAGTCTTTCTCAATTAGTATTCTAGATTTCTAAATGTATGACCTGACTACATGAGAGTTCTTTACATCACATGTATATATGTAGAATTCAGTAGCTTGATCTACCCTACAAAAGTGGAGAGGCAAGGCACACTTCCTGCGACCGGTATGGGAAGGGCAAATGCCACTACATACAGTTGCATGGATACAATTGCTTCAAGCGATAAATCATCCTTCATGTGGGGTATATTTTGCTCTCCATCCGTCATCAATCCAAACCAGACTCGCCTCGACTCCAACAGAAAGCACAAAAGCCCGCCAGATAAATTCAAAGGTATACCACCGCCATATATGTACTTAGTTATTCAATCGCAAAACAAATTAAAAAAAAGTACCCACCGAGAAGTCTTGGTAAACAAACCCATATACAACGTTCGAGAGAATATATACAATGTTGTTAGTATTTGCAACAAAGTATGACACAAAAAGAAAAGAGACTAGGAAACAAGGAATATAAAATTTGAAATAACGAAATAGTAAGATTACCTCTCCTGGTTATGGTTGGCAACGGACTAGAATGTGGTAAAGAAAAAATAACCAAACTCCTAATTGCGCCTTGAACGAACCAAAGGGGGAAAAAAAAATACAACCAAAAGGGTCCTTAACGACAGTCCCTCCAATAGACAAAAGAAACAAAAGAAAAGCAAAATTAGAAGTACCGAAATCCCTCCCAGCATACTATGACTTTCCGCATTCCATGTTTTTTTTGGCGGGAAAGAAAAACAAAAGCAAAAAATTGAGCTTATGCGAACCCAATAACCCATAATGTAGTATAAACCATTCTTTCGTTTCAATTCGTACAGTCGTAAAGAGCTGCGGAGGAAAAAGGCGGGTGAATTAAGGAAGTCTGAGTTCTTTGTACTCTACCGGAGTATTGCCCCCCCACCCACTCATGCTGTGTAGACACTCATCCGGGGTGCTCCCGCTATCACGCTTAGTTGTGGACGTAGCTGCACTGGCACTCACACTCCTGCTCCCTCTACCACTGGCGATCCCACTTCCATACCGTTTCGCTGAGTTGGAGCTATCGTCCCTAACGGTAACATCTGATGAGGACAAAGCATGGCCGACCTCCAGAGCACTTAAAATGCCTGAGTTGTGTTTCCGCCCACGCTGCAGCTCGTCTTCCTCTTCTTCATCCGGATAGTCAAGCTCTAGCTTGTCCCACCAATTCCCGCCTCCCACGACCCTCGGGGCGGTTCCACCTGTAGCAGCTGTTTGTGTTGATGCCACCGACCCCTTTCGTTGTTTTGTGAGTTGTTCCCCACCCACCCCACCCCCACCTTCCTCTGATATCCTTCCTAGTTCCACTGATCCCCCATCCACTCTCCGTGAAAGACGACGCTTCTCCTCTGCCTCTTTCCTTTCCGCTTCTCTCCGCATATAAGCTGCGCGCTGTTCGATGCTCATGCTTCGCCGGCTAGTGTTCCGCCAAACCTCTTGCCTAAGTTCCTCTTCATCTTCTACTCCTTGTGGGCACCTTGCTCCATCATGGTCGTGACCGCAATCGTGCCTCCAAAAGACAAAGCTGAACCAGAAAGTCTTGCGTCCAGTGTGGGGGATATACTTCCACGGCTTCTCTCTCGTAGCGAAAAGCCAGCAGTCCACCGCGCATTGTATGGGGAGTGTGAAGGACACAATACATTGTAGGGGGAATGACGGTTTGTTGGCGAAGTGCTTGTTGTACTGTAAAGAATTTGAAATGAGTGGTGGGACCCACATAAGGGCGTACACCAGGGGGTAGATGAACAACAATCGAAGCTGGCGGCGAATTACATATCTCCTCTTCACTAACTCTGCGGTGGCCGTTGGTCCATCAATTGGGCCTGATGTAGATGGGAGGGCAGCAGGTGCTCCAAAGAATCGACTAAGTTTACCCTGTGCACGGGGTGGGTCGGAAATTTTTACGAATGGCTCATCAGACGCACTTGTGCCTTGACCAGTTTCCGGGCTCTCCGGTATCAATCCATGGGAATGGAGGTCCGGCAATCTGTCTGGTGCTGAGTTCGTTGGCAAGTTACTGTGATCCACGTCGTGCATATCCAGCACACTCGGCCCTATATTAGTGCGAAAGGTTCGAAATTTTATCCTCACGTATACATAAATGGATGCGTATAATACTAGGATCGTGACGAGAATGAGGTATCGAGGTATCCAAGCCAGTGCAAGCAGCATCCACATTGGTCGGGCCTAGGAAATATATCAGCACTCGAGTGTCGTAATTGGTGAATATTCCACCAATAAGTGTGAATAATTAATAAAGCGATTACGTACCGGCAAGTAACAGTATGCGCCTTGGGATGTGTAGGCCTTGGATGTGTTTAGAAATGCCAACGAAGCCATGAGCAAAGGAAAGGCGACCCAGATAGTGTAGAGATAGGATCGGTATCTGAAGAGACCACCTTCCCCCAAGGCTGTCGCCGGGTAGAATATGTAGAGTGCACTGTGAACTGCGATAACAAGGACAGCAAAGTCTACTCCATATTAGTGATGTAGTCAAGATAATGTGTAGATAATTCATTACCCGATGCTTCAATTCCCATACTGATAAAGAATCCAGTCACCTGACAAAAAAGGTATCCTTTGTCAGCGTTCCCGGTTTTTATTACCACAGCTGGATATATTAACTGCCATGACGCTTTCCAGAAGTCAGAGCATATTAAAAGCATGATGAGGCTATTGTAACAGTCAGTATGGTATTCAAATATACATACGTAGCGAATCTGTGTGGGGAATATTCTAATATCGTTGAATAGTAGATATACATACTGATGTCTGAACGATCTCTTCATCCTTATGAACCAGTAACCCACCAGCAATCCCGAGGTCAGACTTATCGAAGCTGCGAATATGGCGATTGACCGCAGAATCAACAACTCACGATGTGTCATAACCGGATCATTGAGCTCCGGATCCATCGTGGGCTGTCCCAATAATGTCCCATGCGTGGAAGCTATCTCTCTGCTCCAAAACTGTGCTTCCATATAGCTAGGTGAGGGTTTAATGTGGTGCCTAGGATACCTTGAATATATATCCCAAGGCCCCGTCGGCCTTATTCAGGCAAAGGTAGGAACCCACGTAATACTATAGAGGTTTCTCTCGTCCCGATGAAGCCACTAAAGATACAAGGCACCTCGGGATTGCTGATATTGATTCGAATGCAGCTTTTCCAGTATGATTTTCGCCCCAGTGCTTGTAGCTCCAGACCTTATGGCTTTTAAGGAATCCAAGTGATTTTATTGTAAAACTCTTTGGTCCTTATGCATGAAAGACATTCTGGACAGCTGTAACCAAAATGATCCCACCCGCCTCCGTTGTCTGTCTAGGCCGTGCCGTGCTTGCCTTTGGGTGACACTGATTTCACTTCAGATCCACACTCCTTCTGCCTTGTCGAGATCTGTTGGTAAACTATGTGGTCCACGGATCCTCCACCTAGTACTCTTCCAACGGCGCCGGGCCTGAATCAAGGTCGTAAAACAGCTGGCAAGTCTTGGTTCTGATGGCGCACAGAGAAGGCTCGCTGGGATACAAGCGAGTCGTGGCCCGTGTATATCGAAACCTAGAGGTCCCAACGGTAACAGAAGTTTAACGGGTCTGGGGGATGAACACGCAGTGGGCGGACAGCTAGATGTCTGATAGTTGTATGAGGGTAAAGGGCTGTTCAATGCCGGCCTGGATTGATCAAGGAGAAGGCACGCAAACGGCAAGCAAAGAGTGAGAGAGGCAAAAGCGGGAGGAGGCACGAGGAGTTAATATGACGGCGTACATCAACGAGAATCGGGCTGGCACTTTTTTATTGGGGGTGGGTGTGAAATGGCTGTAGACGTGGGGGGGGTCCTTCCTCCCTTGGGCGGAGCCAAAAGTAGAACGCCCATGCAAATCGCGGAAAGAAAAAAAGCACAACTCCAGGCCCTTTCCCCTCCGCCCTGGGCTAGTTAGCCACTTCGCACAGTGCTTCTCGCAGCCGCGGTGGGGCGATCGCGAGTGTGTGTGCATACCTGCCTCCAACTGTCCATTGAAGTATTAATATTGCCGTAGTCAGCGAGGGGAAGGACATTCACTAGGTATGTGCTTGGTTTACACACTGTCCACAACTGGCAACGACGATCACTGCGTTTCCTGGCTTTGTCGGGAGGTAGAGCTCCGGACGAAGATCAGCTCAGAGCTGGAGTGACAGGCTGAGAGGGTCTCCCGATCAATTGCAGTGCGAGCGCGGGGGCGAAAGGGTGGCATGGATTGTGGGCGCGCGCTGAAGGTTGTGAAAGTTAAAGCGTTGGTGGGTGGAACAGAAACAGGAATCGAGGTCGATCAGTGGGCATAATACACAGTGTGGGAATGAATGCAACGAAATCTAACAAGAGATGTTCAATGTCACATCCCAGACTCAGAACTAATCCGATCTCCGCCACATATCCATATATATCTATAAGGTTTGCCCGAGGATATCAAAGACTGCAATCCTTAACCTATTTTCCAAATGATTCGATGTTTTGGCGAGAATACGTCCTCCACACCAGAAGCTTGGCTCTTCTCCACTAGAAACTAAGTAATCGTCAATCATCAATTTGCAGCTCTCGGCCAGCTGCGAGCCTGAAAACAGCTTGCGTAGGGAGGTGATTGTATCAAACAGGCCTGTGCCGAGAGCAACAGGTCTCACCGAATGTCGGTCGGCCGGAAGGCCTTAAAATTGAGTCAGCACTCACCACCGCCTGTAAGATCTAACTCGCTAAGATCCGGTTGCGCACTGAAAATTTGTGATAACTCTTTTAAGGTAATTATTATTGAAACAGGGCATGCCATTTTTGTGTTTGCGAGCCTGTTCTCTAGCCTCAACTCATCTGTTGAACACATGCCCATTTCTTTCTTTTTCCCTTGGTTATCCGGCTCGTTTTCGAGTACTCTGTTGGTAGAAGCAACTTTCGGTTGCTGTTTTCTCCGAGGCGGGTGCAAGTTGATGTAGACACCCGAAGATACCCATCGGCCTGGCATCTACCTATTCCCCACTCAAAGAAATCCAAGCCCACCATCTCGTTCCTTGGGTTTAGTCGTAGGTAATGCTGACTTGATCACCCCTTCAGCTGCCTTTCCCTAATTTAATGTGATGTGCTGTCTTGTTGATCATTTCCTTATCCCTCTTGCGATCCCAGCAAATTGGCGCCCAGATGCTGTCTTTGGGTCTGTAGGAGGCCCAAAAATTGAACTGTTTCTGGTTTTGCATGACAAGCATGCCGCCTGTGCTTGTTTGGTTGGAACCCGGTTGCTTGGTACTCACCGAGGTTGTCGGTCCTGAGCTCATATGCCAGATCAGTATTCTTGCCAACTACACACCTGCTTGGATGTAGGAGTTGCCAATACGGTACCTTAGTCTGGCAATATACCTCTACCAACGTTTTCAGAACTGCGGGTCACAATAATGTAGGGAAGGACCGCATGCGTGTAACACAAAGCTGTTGCATCTTCATGCTTCATCAGATTACCGCGGACCACGGATCTTACATGGGTAGCGTTGGACGAAGAGGCTCCTCAATACCTTACTTCCCCGTTATCGAACGTCGTCTTCTCCTGCAGACACCAAAGAGTTAGAGAGAACCCTGGCCCCTAGGGACTTGTATCACCACACAACTTACGCTCCCAACCCGTGTAAGGCTGCCAATCATGCTTTGAATCTACCACATGATCAAAATAAGATGCCAGATAGGACCTACGTCACTATGGTTCGACTCACTCTCCCAGAGTACTTAGCACTTTCTGTATTTCTGTGAAGTATCCACTGAAGTACCACCTGCATGCATTATATATATATATAAACACATATATATGTATGATCGACAGTGACTCGAATAACTTTCCCCTCTTCGCTGGTGCGTATTAGGGGATGGCTCGATTGTGCAGAGTAGATCCGAGCATTCCATATTTTCAGCAACTGCCCGACCTTGGCCCTGAGTTACATTGGCTGGTTATCAATACTCGCATCGCCGTTGTATGGATATTCCCCGCTCGACGTCGGTTTGGAGCAAAGAAGACAAGAGCCCGCCGGCTATTAGCACATGTAAGCTTAGAGATACTTTGTCGTGCTGGACTTTCTACTCAGGGATTTTTCGGCATACTTAAGTAGCATGAGCATCATTGCGGGTATCAAATGTGATCAATCGTGAGATCAATTTGCTAACTAACCTTGTCATATGCCAAGGTCCAATAGGCAACAGCGAACGTGATCAAATGACTAACAATTCAGATCTCAAGGTTCCAATTCCCCTGACTTGTAGCTATCATCTTGGGATGCTTTCAAGCAAGTATTTACCTCTCTCTCCATTTACACATTGTTTAAAGATCTCCTGGACAAATATGTGGTAAGTATGGCTTATTAGGGGTGGGGGTTTGTTCGGTACAATTGAAAGCCGTAAGTAACTGGACTATCTGTACATATATTTGTTATTTGTATTTGAACGTACCTTACGGTAGTTTCCTAGAGTCGTTCGGTCTTCCACGGCTGCTCATCTACTGGCCGATACCTGCACTCCATCCTCCATCAACCTAGTCTGGTTACATCAACCCACATCTCCTCCTCCTCCTTCTCCTCTACTTGGCTTCAGCAATTAATACCATTAGCATCATGTCTGATAACAGTACCGCAGCAGCCAGGAATCCTTCTAAGGCTAGGAAGGCCTTCATACCACTAGAGTACGTGTTCCAATCCAAGCCCAGTACTCCCTTTCGCTTCCTCCATTCTCCGTACCATGAACCCTTTACCTCAGGCAGCCGTCAACAATTCTTCTCCAACCCAGGTTTGGAGGCCCTCATCCGTTTGGCTCGTCTATCCGAGATCGAATCAAGTTCTGGTTCATCCACATCATCATGCAAGAAGGTCTAATTATTCCGTAGGTGTAACCCGGAAGTGTTAACAACTCTGGTCCACAAGCTTGGGCTATCAACGAACCTTTCATTTCACGACGTTTATTCCATTGATGAACCGGAGCTCTTGGCCTTCGTCCCTCGTCCTGCACTCGCCCTGCTCCTGGTATTTCCGGTCACCAAGACATACGAAGAACTAAAAAGGGCAGAAGATGCCGATAAACCTGAATACAATGGGTCGGGTGATGAAGAACCCGTAATTTGGTTTAAACAGACCATCAAAAATGCATGTGGGATGTTTGGGGTGCTGCATGGGGTGTGCAATGGGGCGGCAAGGAGTGCCATTGGTATATCGGATTCACTGATCTGAGTCTAGAGAGCGCATCGGAGACTAATGGATTAATGCAGGTCTCGATACTGAGCTGGCTAAATTGCTTGAAACCGCTATCCCACTCAAACCCGCTGACCGAGCGGCGCTGGTTGAATCATATGATTCTATTGCATCGGCTCATCAGTCTGCGGCTACCGAAGGCTCCTCAGAGGTCCCGGACGCGGAAGCAGATGTTGACCTTCATTACATCTGTTTCGTCAAATCCTTAAAGAACAATCATCTTTACGAATTAGATGGGGGGCGGAAAGGACCCCTGGATAGGGGTGACCTCGGGCCGGATGATGTGTTGAGTAAGAAGGCATTGAAAGTCGTGAAGAACTTCATTGAGAGGGAGCGTGGTAACCTCAAGTTCAGTATAGTTGCATTGGCACCAAGCTTCGAATAACTCTTTATCTCCGGATTGACGTTATATTACTTGAGCTTCAGACAAAGCAAGGGGCTCTATACAGTCTCAGTGTTCACGATTTGACA
Organism: Terfezia boudieri ATCC MYA-4762; assembly: GCA_003788615.2. Lineage (NCBI taxonomy): Eukaryota > Fungi > Ascomycota > Pezizomycetes > Pezizales > Pezizaceae > Terfezia > Terfezia boudieri. The sequence goes on along the minus strand of ML121527.1, from coordinate 451,541 downwards.
AGTCTGGTAACTTTACTCGCTTTAGGTTATTTTCTCATTGTAGGAGTGCGGCACTCAATTCAAAACTGATCTGTCTACCACTACAATGTCTTCGCCATCGCCGGCTGGCTTCTTTCCTTGATGATTTCAATGTTTCATACCTTCAGCACAGACCAACATCTCCCCTAGTTAAGGTGGGGCTGTTGAATTTTCCAACAATTATCGTTAGCGATGACGATCAATTAAAAATTCAGGTGACATTTTGTGATCGGAGTCGCATGTAAAGAGACAAGGAATATATGCAAAACAATTGCTTCCACTGCTTAGAACTTTTATTCCAATAATTCTCTTGGTGCGACAAAAATTTGAGATTGTACTCCGTAGCCAAAGTTAAAAGAGAAGGTGACCAATTGAGTGGTGTAATGCTGTCCTACTCGGCATCATGGTATTGATTATAACGCTCTTGGCCGGAATTTCTCCGTGATGTGTCGGACTGGAGGCTGGGCCAGTCAAATTGCAAAGGAAACATTTAGTTATGGCGGTTCTCTAATTTCCAATCCCATAAAGTTGGTGGCGGTGCCCAGTTCAATCTCAATATGCTTACTTAAACCCCCACGCAGGACCACAAGCAATTGTAAACCTGCTCGCACTGTTCAGTGTATCTTCCCGGGGGCCGCTCTGACCTTCGCCTGCACAACTCGCAATCCCAGCCAGTTTACCTAATTCATGATTCAGATTCCATACATTTCCGCCGACAGCGGGGAGGTGCCCTATGTATACCACACATGCTTGGGCATTTTGTAACCGGCAAAAATTTCGGAGATATCAGTGGCAATTAACTAGCGCAGGTCTCAGAGCGACCGGTTTACCGAAAAGTCATGTAACCTTACCTCCGGATTCGGCCAGGGTTCCTGGAGTAAAGGGGGTTAGGAGAGGGGGGTAAAATCATGATATTACATTACTTCATATTATGCCGTGATGATAGCTACTCTAATGAGATGATGTGACACAAGATGTAAGTACTACCTAGTACATCTTCCTGCGGGGAGGAAGGTCCTAGCTAAAAAAAATATGTTGGGCCGAAGTTGGCGGAAAAACGAATCCAAAAATGTTAGATTAAAGGGACTGGAAAAATGAAAAAAAACTGGGTGAAACATATGGGGAAAGATTGAAGGGATGGAAAAAGCAAATGCTTAAGGATTCCTGATCTGCCTGCGGTTGCCGAGCCCTACTGTAGAATCGCCCCCCAACCAAAATATGGTTGTAAGAGAACCCTTACATGAAAATTTTATGGGGCTGGAGTTAAATGGGTTTCTTTCGTGCTAGACGTAAGGAGATTTCCCGCACACCAAATATGAAGTAACTACTTTTTCCTAATTGGGGTCACATGAATAGTTTCCTGGCATCAACCGATTCATCATTGCTAATAGCATATCTATGATGTATTTATTTTTGAGTGTATCAAACCAAACAATTGTACATCATGATTCTCCCGCTATTATGTATTAATCCCTCTGGAAGTTCGGGTTCTGAATAGTAATTAGCTTGGCAAGGACAAGGATTGTTGTATGTTTCTGGGTTCCTATACCTTTTTCAGAATTGCAATACCCTCCAGGTTATTCATCAAGCTGATATACTCGTCGCTCTCCAACTCCGCTCGTTCTCCGTATGATAGTAACACAGGTGTACTCTGTGTCTGCCACCCAGTGATTGTCTTGGGCCGACCTGCCTGCCCAACAACATCTACAGCCTGTCCAACCCGTACGTTTACCGGTAAGGGCTTGAGGTTCTCATCCAGAGTCATTAAGAAGCGAGGGTGCATAGCTGGGGCAAGGAAGTAGAGGAGATAATGAGAGTTTTCTAGGATAACTATAGTACGTTTAGCAAATTTCGGGCATAGGCGGAGGAAACGTACATGACTTCGCATCGATAGAAGATATTAGTACAGTGAGAAGGCCTGCAACAGCAACCTTTGAAAGTACTTGTCGATCTGAGTGGAATGGATTGACGGAGAGGGTTCCCTTGCCCATGTGCAACAAGCCCTGTTGGAAGTTAGATATTTGCAGTTATAAAATATGTAGGGGTCAGGGTACCTGTGCAATCCTGACCATGAATACAGAGTTCATGTCCCTATGGTAGTAGCTAGCAAGCTGTCGCAGGAGCTGTGCTAATCTGGCATTGTTTGTCCCAGCACCGACCAATCCCATGGCAAGGATGGCATTCATGGCGACATCGATATCATTATCGTGAGAGTATCTGGATAGCGTGTCATATACCTTCATCTGGGGGTTCGATGCACTCAGTAAGCCCATTGCTAAGGGAACCGACTTTCGAATTACTGGTTCGCCATAATGCATCAAGTGTCCGAACTGCCTGAGGGCCATTTCAGAACCAATATCTTCTCCCATGGCGATCAGTGCTAGCCCCAAAACCGCGTACGTTTGGTATAAATCGGCCCCTTCTTTGCCCTCTTCTACCTCCAGATGGTCATGGCAGAGATGTAGCATACTCTGGAACTTCAGGACGTTCCCAGTTCCCGCATATGCACATGCATCCACAAGAACGGAGGTATGCTTTGCTATTGGGTGATCGATAGCTTTTAGGGTCTCAAGAGTTGTGTCTGCCTCCTCTTGTCGGCCAACGAACAACAATGCCAACCCTAGAGCAAGGAAGCGACTCCACTTATCCTTCAACTGAGCCTCTTCATTGTTCTCAACTCTCTCCATGAATACCTGTAAAATAGCAAGACTGATATCACCGTTACTGGATCCTACGAAGCACAGCCCGAGAGAAAGAGCAGCCATTGCCGAAAGCTCCATTGTTAGTGAGGTATCACTGACAATGGGCAAAAGGAGATCCATCACGTCGGCACGACCTGATCCAACATAAGCCAAACCCAAGCTAATGCAGGATATTAGTCTAGTCCCAGCACTCTCTGACAAAGACGGGCTCACCCCATGATGGCACATTTCCTTATATTAGGATTATCGTTCTCCAGATACATTGGCTCACAGAGTAAAGCCATTGCAGGATCCGCATCACTTCGTACACCAGAATTCAGGAGTCCTATTCCAAAAGCAGCTCCAGCCTAAATGATATTAGTTGCTGCCACTAACCTTTATCGGCGGCCCCTACCTTGATTTGTGGATCGTCCGCATACATGTACCTGTCGATAGCCTGTAAGCCGGCCTCGACGTTCCATTGCATCAGCATTCCTATAGATGCAGCAGCGGATATCATTCCTTGGAAATGTCAGTCAACTTAAGGAGCGGTCTTTGGTGAATGAGAGTTACCCTGATCTTTGTTCTTGTATACCCAAGACTTAGCCTCATCTTCGACGAGCATGTAGGTGTCTTTACAGAAACCAGCATTCACAAAAGCGTTAACGAATGTAGAGGCAAGGTTATGTCTTGCAGAGTCCATGTTCCCACTTCCAGGCCCGGTTCTAGCATTTTCCAGATATGACTTGTATATATCATCTGGTGTCTTCGGCTCCAATATATTGAGTTCCTTGCCGAGAGCGAGGTAATGATCCGAAAGATGGGAGTTAGATAGACACTCCAGGATTTCACCATCATCTGACTTAAGGCAGATGTGCTGTCTAGCAACTAGGAAAGATAGCTGCTTCTTCATCGATCTATCTTCCCCAGCCGCCTCGAAATCCTCCTCAATCAAATCAAGGTCATGAAGTCGAATAGCAATTGTCATAGCTTGTGTTAGCTTATTGTGTTGCCTGTAAATTGTGTGTGCTGTTCGGAGGAATGCAACATCTTCTGGAGGTGCCAGGAGGTTGACCATGCTAGGCAGTGTTAGCTCTTTACCCCAAGAATTGTGTGAACAGTGACTATACCTAACCATGTAGAGACAAACCCTCTGGTACGTATTCTCATCCAGGAATGGGGGGATTTCTTCGATCATCTCTAGCTCAGCAAGAAGGTCCACAGCATCCGCCTCAGCATTGTGCGATAAAAAGAATGGAATTAAAGATAAAGCCAAATCCTTCAAATCCTTAGAAGCCTTGACATCTTCGTCCTTCTCAGACCGTTTCTCGTATTCTGTGCCGATTTCTAATGCCAGGTGCCTAACATACTCATGGCCCCAACCTCCAAGATCAGGAGACGGTGCAAGAAGTCGATACTTGAGAGATTCTGTTCGCCCTTCATCGGCGTAGGTCATCCCTAGGACTGATAAGACATCTGCCAAGGCAAACTATCCGAAAGTTGTGTCAGTGAGGACCATCTTTATCAATATTAGCTCATACCTTCTCTTCTCTAGCCGCCCAATTCTCATAGAGCTCAGTAAGTGATGGGTAATGAGGTCGCAAGAACTTTAGAGGTTTTGGCACCGCTGTCATAGATGATGTGGCGGTTCGTATGAAGTTCTTGATAGCCTCGAGGGCCGGCTTATATAGCTCTGCATTGTTTTCCTAATGCCCAGCGAAAGTCATGAGTGCCGTTGCCCCAGAACGATGCATGGAACATGTCTGAACGAACCTTCAACCTCTCCACAAGCATCTCCAGCTCTGACTTTAACTGTTGGTCTTCCTCTGAAAGCTCCTCTATGCCAAATCATATCAGCCCCATTCATAAATGACACCTTGGTGTCAAGAATTGCACAACTATCACACACCTTCCTGAGGTTTATCATCCTTTTTCCCTTTCGCATCCTTCCCCGTAGCACCCTCTTTCTTAACCTCCCCCGGCTTCCCTGGTGACTCTACAGCCTTCTCTTTGCCTTTATCTGTAGCTTTGCCCTTGTCACTAGCCATCCTTTTCACTACCAACTATCAGTTCTCGGGGGAGGGAGTAGGGGCTGTGTGCTGAAGATTGGAGTGTTGGCGAGATGGTGGGGTGGCGTATATTGCTGTGGTGTTACTTCCTCATGTAAGCCGGGCAATACGTGCTTATGTAAGCTTAAACCTGGCAACATATTAAACCTCCTGCATAAGTCCCATAAACGAATTCAGATAAAGCCCATGTTGATATGTGGACCTGAATCTTTAAAGCTATAGGTGGGCTGTGGAAGACATATTGTTTAATACAATCATAAAGTAATGCCCCTCCCAAATCTATCTTAACGGTGATGTATGGACTAACTACATGCGCTACTAAAACCAGGGTCACCCAATGGCCCCAGCTTATGACGAGTTTGAAGCGAAAGAAAGGCGGAAGAGGTCTTCCTCAGATGCCATCATATCGCTACCACGAATACGCCGTAACCGCCGAACATCTCTCTGCATTGCTGCGGTTATTGTTCTAGGGCTTTACTATCTCCTCAATTTAGTTACAGAACGTGGGGAACCTTCATTCGACCAGGACATCGACGGCTTCACCCCATACTATCAGTATAATCCAGTCCTCGGAGCTGGGGACAGTCGGGAACCTAAGACAGTTACTCCAAGAATCAGATTCCCCTACTTGTACAGCAGCCTCAGTACAACTTCTGCTGCCGGGCTGCGGTCATGGAATCAAAATGTATTATTTGTTGCAGTGGATTTTAAGGCAGCTGGCAGGCTTGCAGTGACTGCGTGTGAAATGTCGAAACATAATCGTGTGCAGGTCCATTTTGCCCTGCTGGGCGACAGTTCTGTCAGAGTCGATTATTTTCAGAATTTAAGTGGTCTGGGCCCGGAGTCTGATTGCATGATTACCTTCCATGATGGTACTACGATGGCCCAACTTACACTGCCTCTGCTAGGGAAGGCTGTGAAGTATGCTATGGTGCACTTACATCGATTTCTACACCCTCAAGTAATGTTTATTGATACAGAGAATGAAAATCCAGTTGTTTCTAAGGCTCTCAAAGAAGCAGCAGGAAGTTCTGGAATACCTATGATTGAGCTTCCCGACAATGCCGCAGATAAGCTACGCTGGATGACAAGGCTAGGTAGTCAAAGCTTACGAGGTAATTCTGTAGTTACTTCCCATTTATAAAAGCTAACATGATTTGAAGCTTGGAATAGGCCTAAAGTAGAAATATTCATTCGCTGTGATACGCACCACGGGAATCTCGAGCGTCTACTCAGGTCCCTCCAGAATGCTGACTACTTTGGCATCACGCCGTCACGAATCACCATTGAAGTTGGCACAACCAGTCCCCTTCATCCTTTCACGGAAGCATCTATCGAGGGGTTTAATTGGCCTTCACGTGACCGTATTGGAATTCGTTATCCCATCTTTCCCCCAGGGTCGGATTCAGTGTCACAGGCTATTCACCATGTCCAGAGTTTTTACCCGGCAGATAAGGACACAAGTGTACTCTTCCTGGACCCTAATGTTGAACTCAGTCCATATTATTTCCATTGGCTATATTACGCTACTCTGGAATACCTTTATGCTGGTTATCCCGAAGGTGCAGATTATGAATTATATGGCATCTCATTGACCGCCCCTAAAACTTTCCTAAACGGCACGGGGCCATTCAATCCTAACCTCGCAGAAGCTGGGGCATACCTTTATGCAGCGCCCTCCACTGAGGCTGCCTTGTTCTTTCCCCAGACTTGGAAGCAATTCTTTACATATTTCCAATGGAGAATTCATGAGATTCTTATGCCAACACTGAGAAGTTCAGGTCCAGCTGCTGCAAAATCTCCCTACAAAGAGGCCAAGAATTCGCACGCTGCCGAAGAGGCACCCAAAAAGCCTACTCCCTTCTCTCCCAAAGGCCCCCGAGTCACTTCAGATCTCTTGTCAGGGACTACAAAGAATTATGAAGAGGAGGAACTCCTATCTGGAACAACTAAACTCAGCCACCGGGCAGAGCATCCAGTAGCTACTCCAGTACACATAGAAAGAAATTTCACCCTTCCGGATGTAACCCCATCTGCAGAATTCACCTCGTCCTGGCTCCTCTATTTCACCGAATTCGCAAAAGCAACAGGTAGTCTTATGCTCTACCCTAACTTTGGCTCCGATGAAATCCTTGCAATATGCCACTCTGAAAGGCCTTCGGCAGCGAACTACAAAATGAGTAGCAGGAGCCCTGGCCAAAACGAACAGCGGTTGATACAGGGAATGGCAATGCTTGATTCACTGCCTGGGTGGAACCTTCCTAAGCGGATCGATCAGCCCGTCAGGAATATGGCTGGAGAGGTGACGAATGGAAGTACATTAGAGGTAATGTTTCATGTCTATGTTTCACAATGTACAACTTTTGCAGATCATGCTAAGTTTCGGTGATATGATATAGTCGGAAGCGAGAGAGTATATATTCCAGATCGCAAATGATTGCCCAGACGAGGAATTGGAGGATTTGATCCCCGTTGCGGATCTGCTTTGTAACTTAAAGGGATAAGGGTCCAGGGTAACACATTTTTTCTGTGTTTTCTCAATTGAGATTCGATTACGGCATATATTTTTAGGTAGTACGGTGTTTGTAATATAAGTTTCCTTATTTTGCGAGACACTAATTTATTTATTGTCCTAATGTGACCAGAATATTCACATTTTCACACATCCGGTTACTACTATTTATTAATAGTGCGTGCTGCAGCAGTCCTTATGGGAATTCTAGAAAATTAGGGGTAGATTTATCTTTCACTAAATGCACACAGAACATCGATACTAACTAGTTCTTTCTCTCTTGCGATGTGTACATTGCTAAGAAGGGCGTGCGTTGGAGAAATGAGGGAATCATATGAGAGCAGGCTTCTGTGAATATAAGAAGATACATTACATCCAAACTGTTAGCAAGGTCATTAAATAAACATAAGTCATCAAAATCAGATACAAGAAATGGCGTAAACACATGACACATGCATGGAAGAATGTGGCCAATTTCCCACCATAATCAAGAAAAGCAACCGCTACACGCGCCCATATCCATATAGCCGTGTATGCATAGCTGATTGGGAAAAAGAGTAATAGCATCCAATACTCCCTCATACTTATTCGGATAAACCCTGTCTATACCGCTGCTTTGCGCATTCCAATTGCCCTATCGTGGCTTGCTCTGCGTTCTTCTGTTCCCGTCAGTTCGGCTTCTGTCTCTTCCCTCCCGCTCCTTTTCTTTGCCTCCTCCGGACGGTATCCATCGCCTCACACCAGGCTTTTGGCTACCTCCGACCTTGGACAATAGGTTTTCCAGTAAAAAGGAGCTATCGCTATTTCCCTGGCCAGAAGATTCTTGTGATGGTGCATCTCCACGTGAACGTGACCTCTTGAGCTCTTCACCCGAAGAATAGTACTCCTCCCCATCGGAGTGCGACTCCTCTCCAGGTCTTGACATAGCGTGGATGATCGGGGAAGAAATCGACCTTGAAGCAGCTGGTAGCCTTGCATTCGGTATCGGAGGTGCTGTGAATGCCGTGGGTGTGACCATACCGGGAGGAGTGTCCCTCAACATAGGCCCTTGGCTTAATGAATTCTCAAAAGAAGTGTGTAAGCTTGCAACACTTGGCGTCCTTGTTAATGAACGATTCAGTATTGCATAAACCCGACTATCGTAAATTTGAGGAGCAGTTTCTCCACTCTCGTTTCCGTAGTCAACATCAGAGATGGAGTAGGTGTGCTGGTAGTTGTTCCCCGGCGGAGTAGTACTACTGTCGTCCGCGAAGAATGCGTCGAGGTTATCCAGTCGCATAACCATCTCATCGAGAACTTCACCACGACCTTCATCTGATAGCATGGTTGCTGAACGGTCTTGTAAAGTGCTTCCATAGCTATAATCCTCCATATGAAATTGAACATTAGGCGTGGGTAGAGCCTCCTCTTCGGCAGTGGGAAGAGTACACGTGTAGAAGACTGCATGAACATTAGTGCGAGTGGTGAGAGCGTTAATTGCAGGCATTGGGATGGCCCATCCACTTTCATCTGGGATGCCGAAAATTGTCTGTGTACGCTCGTATTCCTTTCTGATTGTCCGGTTCCCCATACTCATCCTGACGACATGTTTATCCATTGGCCCACCTGATATCGAGATGGTTTTATCTAGCACTTCTAACGCTAGTTGACAGTAGTCTGTCTGTAGGAGCCTGAGCAAAGGAGATATGACATCCGCACCCACACCGGCAAATTCCGGTTTCCGCATATCTATATGTGGAAGAAGCTCGTTCAGCAGCTTCATTGTCTTCGTCTTCACCCAAGGAAGTTTATTCGATAACAACCCAACCAAAAATATCAGAGTTTGAACCTCCCATTCTGGGAAATATGTGTCTTTAATGGACGTAGCGGTCTGGTTTAGGAATGGTTTCATCTTTAGACGCTGCTGTGAGTATAGATTCATCACTCGTGCTAGTTGAGGATGACTTTGGCTTTCGGCAACATCCCGCAAGCTGGCTGCACATGTCAAAATACCCGGGCTCGGATCCTCACTCTCCAAAGCCTCTAGGAACCTTGGTAGGTTTGCAAGAACTGCAAATAGCAAACGACTATCGCCCCCAACAAGCTCGTTGCTAGGCAGCTGATTGAGCTTGTCGAAGACGTTGAGTGTGCGATCCAATGTGAAAGAAGACCTTAACCCTTTGACGATGAGGGCTTGTAGTCCCTCAAATTTTCCTTCCCATTTGGGCGGGAACATCGAGAGAAGGGTATAGACCATCCCTGGGTCGCCAAGATTCATCTTATTAAGCAGCTTCTCAAGCAGTGACAAAACTTCCATGAATTCTCTCTCGTGAATTGTGTTTAGACAGGCCACCGTTGCCCAAAATAATTGGGGGAATTGTTCCAAGTCATTTGAGTCCAGCTCTGCGACAATCGAATTCAGTGTAATCAGAATCTCCATCGCAAATAGTTGAATATCTGGGGTATTATCTGCAATTGTGTTCGAAAGCCTCGCCAGCATGTCGGCAAGCATACTTTGGTCTAAAGTCGTTAGAAGACAGCGGAATACTTGGAAAGAGCGGCACGCAAGATGTCTGACCGGGCAGCTCGTCGCCCAAGACAAGGAAATTTTGCCCCACGTATCCTTCAAATTCGGACTGACGCCCGAGAAAATCTCCAGAACATCAATTATCATGTGTTCCATAGAGTCTGGAACTCGTAGCCCAGATTCAGCAGGTGAGGTGATATCTTCATACGCCCATGTAGTCTTAGGTTCCCTTTGCCTGACGGTGTCTATAAATGCTCTGGTATCGGCCTTCGCACACCCATCTTGCGTAAGGTTTGGGATGACAAGCTCATGGATCAAGTGGACCAGCATCTCCTTTGCTTGCTCCTGGACGAGAGGCACATAGTGATCCCAGAGAATGAAAACAACCTGCAAAAGCAAGGGGAGCTGATCTAGCATTTCGGGGACGGGCCCCACAAGCAGATCTACGAGAAGTATCAGGGCCAAGTGCCCATACGAAAATCCATTCTGATGTGACCTATTAGCGATCCAAATCTAGAAAGGAGCAATGGCAAGGCAGCGCATATGCTTACCTGCTTGTTGGCTGCTGGAAGCGCTGCGGACAGAGAGGCAAGGTATGGAAATTGAGTGTCTTCCGGTAAGGGCGATGGCTCGCGTTGATTGATTGTCATCAGGCGGGGTTGTAGATGACCTATCAGTGCCTCAACGAGCTTTACTCCAGCAGGCGTGCTAGCCAGGAACACAACAACCTGTTTGCCAAACTCGACAAAGCTCTGCTCACGCCTCTCTAGACTCTGATTGATGATAAATTCGAGAATCACTTTCACATTCCCAGCATAAGGCGCATTAGCCAATGCAACCCAAAGGGCTTCGACTTCATTGTGAATCTTATTGCTGAACTTAATCGTGATTTCGAAGAGGTTCGCCATAATCATATAGGAGGCTGGTGTTGGGTCCCCATTTGGATCTAACTGGAGCTCAAACGTTTGGATCCAAGGCAGAAGAACCGCAAGTATTCCTCGTTGGGCCTTAGCGTCAACGGCACTAAAAAACATCGTGAATTCGGAGAATACATAAAGTGCCTCTTCTGGGTGGATCTTAGACAAAGCTTTTGATAATTCGAATTGTGCCCGTTTGTAGACAGCGGCAGTTTTATCAGAGATACTGACTTCATAGTCTTGAACCTTGGATATTGGAAAATTCCGTTCTTCTGTTACCCTGAGTAACGTGGCAGCCTTGGTTCGAACTTCTGCGTTCTCATCGCCAATTTTAAACAAACATAGTGAGATTGTCTGATAGAGTCCGTGTAGATAGTCCGAAACCTCTATGAGAACGTCCGAGACTACGGCAAAATAGCTCTGAGTGGCTTTTAAAGCAGCATCACCAATGTAGCACCGACGAATGACTTGACTCAAGAGCAATGTACTACCCTGGTTATGCATTAGCACATTCTTAAGTGCTCTTCGTCCAATTCGATGCAGTCGGTCACTAGGGGTTTGAAAAATTGCTTCCACCCATCGGAATACTGCTTCTATGTCGAAGTGTAGCATCGCTTTGCTTTCAACATTCTCCACGAGGGGCCCAGCCTATTGGTAGAACCATTAGTGAAGGCTTTCAGGGCAGGTACTAGAACGCTTACACAAAGGGTAGCCATAGCACTCAATGCTGCAGTTCGTAGATTTCTCTTCTCAATCTCCATTGCTGCCGTTAGCCTTCCCTGGTCACTCAAGTTACTCTGTTCCGTCATCAAGGACCTCCTCATTGTCTCTTCCCTACGCTTGACAGCCTCCCAATTTGGCCCATAACCGCACCAGTCCATCATGAGAACAAAGCAAGACAGTCTCCCTTCAAAAGGAAGCCACCTTCGAGGATTTGGCGTCCGCATAAGACCCTCATATAACTCCTCCATCAAACCACAAAAATAACGACGCAACTTTTGGTGTTCCCAGTCAATTTGTACCTCTACATCACTCAAAAAAGCCTTCATCTCCTTGATGAAGTGTGATAAATGCTGCAATATCCAGTCATCGCCATAAACCTCTTTATGAAGTAGGAAGTGTGATGTCAGCTGGAAGACGTGCGTGACTTCCGCCCGTAGCCGGTCCTGACGTCTACTCCGTCGTGGAGTGTTTGAATTTCCCCTATGGGTGCGCACTCTCGACTCGTCCGCCCAGCGCATAACAACCGGCTGTAGGGTCTCAATCAAGGTTTTGTAGAGATTGATATTTATCGTGCCTAGTCCAGTGACTACGGCCTCCCGTATCATCGAATTTTCGACTGAAAGGAGAGGTATTACCATTTGAAATAACACACGCGCTGAACCCACTCTCTCAAAGTGATGCACAACAGGCAGATTCTTCGATGTCTTTCTGACATGTTGGGGAGCGGCTGCCTTTTGTAAACTTTGGTCGTCTGTTTGAGTAAGCGTTGAGCATGCCACTACCAAATAAAGTTTCCACTGTTCAATCAGAACCTCCGGAGACGTAGCTGGGTAACGCTTGGAATAATTTTCAAATGGCCCGTTGGTTGCAATCCTAGGCGTATCAGCCAGCCCAAGAATAGTATTATGCATTTGATGTAATCTCTTGCATATATTTTCCCGACATAGTGCCACTGTGGTAGGGCATCTCTCGAAACAGACTCGGATAAGTTTGGGAAAAACCCTGAACCATAGTGATGCATCATATTGATTATCGCTGGTCGCCATTTGAACAAGAGCATCTTTGGCCTTATTGCTCCGAAGCTCCCTTTGCAACCGACTTCGTTCTGCTACCGGTAAACTGTCATCATTGAGCTTTATTACATTCAGGGAATCATGTTCCAGTATTTCGATTACTCTTGAGTTTTCCATATCCTTTAGTGCTGAATCGAATTCTTTTATGATACGCAGCACAATAATGGCATATCTCCTGACAACCCTTGACTGACTGCAAAGGAAGAACAGACCATTCGACTCGATCTCTTCCACATATGCTCTCACGTTAGAACTCTCTAAACCCTTGGGTAGATTGATCTCATCACCACTCATCAGAGCGGCATCTCTGTCCTTAGCCTTTTGTTTAATGGCTTCCACCCAGATTTCCAGTAGCTCGACATATAGTTTGAGCGTGTTCTCTATATGCCCAGTACCCAACATGCCCCCTTCCGGAGTGGTGGAATACCGCTCGTCGAATTGAAAAATGAACCTCGAAAATCCCATGATAACCCCTTGAGAATTATATTGCCTCGCAATACTCTTTAGGGCACTTTCGGATGCTGCCGCAATTTCATCGTCCACATGAGCTGTACCGTTGCATAGCAGGTTGACGACTTTAGGAAATGGTATATTAGGAGGTAGGCACCTTGGAAGTGCCTGAATCGCCACATGTAGCAATTCGTAGAAACTCTGCTTTTGCTCTGCGGCTGACGATTGATCGTCTTTATCTTTTATCCCAAATGAAAATGAAGTAGTAACGGGAGTTCGTGGTACATTGGCAAACTTCTCATCTAACACTACCTGCCCACCAAAATTGGCATCACATACCATGACAATTTTGCCTAGTATTTCGCAGAATCGGTCATGATATTCCCTCGCTGTTGAACCCAATTTGTCGACTGCCACTGCACGTGACATCCTATCGAATCTTGTATGTTCCTTTTCTCCCTTTTCTGCCATGTACGTGGCTTCCCATGTTGAGGTGGGAGGCGGCTCTTTCTCGGCAGTCGACTCAAAGCTCTTGGGGAAAGGCGGCTGGCCAGCTTCCCCCTTCTCTAAGTCCGCCATAATGGCAAGGAATGCTTGTATTCCTACTACCATCCGTTCCGGTGATAGTTCTTCGAGACGCCAACCACCATTTCCACTCAGATAATCGGAATTCAGCAAAGAAAATACAATTGTTCTGAAGCAGAGATCTTGGTGCTTATAACCAATGAACCGTATGAGCTGAATGCAGGGTTCCACGATAGTTTGATCTGCACTTAGCAATGAGCCTTCTTTCTTCTTTCCAATGAACAGCAGCATTTTAGTTATTGTCTCGATCTTCTTGGTAGTGACATTCAGGGTTTCCTGACAGCGGAATAAGTACACCCATACAAGACGAGCCATAGCTTGAACAACCAAAACTCGGGCATAGCGATCCTTCTCCCTTAGCTTTGCTTGAGACATCTCGATCAGAGGCATCCAGCTGGGCATGAAAACATGGGGTGGTGCAGCACAAAGCAGTGTGGCCAGGACAGGAAAAGCATCATGCCAGTGTTTTGGTTTTGTGATCATCTCAGAGAGCTTTGGTATAAGCTTTCCAATGAAAGTCTGCCAAGTAGGATGATTAAGCTCTGATGTTGCTGCAGCTGCAACAGGTAATAGCAGTTTGGAAAATATTTGGAGAAATGTATGTTTTATCCTCGGCCCATGAGAGTCATTGAAGAAATTGGCTAGGGAATTCATGAACTCTGCGGACTCTTCGAGGGCATGCTCAGGGTATAGCTGTAGAACATTAATGATGAGATCTTGAATCAATTCTACATTGTTGAAGAAATACCTTCAATCTCAAGTATGTCATTCCGCGGACTACCATCTCCACTTTGGCTTCACCGTCCTTAGTCATCTGGATTTCTTTCAAATCCTCGAGCTCCTTGAAGAACCTATCAGTCACTGTCTCGAAGTCAAGGTTGCTCATTACGCCCAGCAGCATGCCAAATAATCTCCAATTTGCCACTCTCAAAGGAGAGCGGGCCAGTATCTCAGGATCTGCGGACCGCAATTGATTGAATATAATATCTTCCAGCTTGTAAGCCATCTCCTTCGTCACTGCCTCAAGGTTACTTTGGCCTATAATCTCGATCAAAACTCGGCATAATATGTATATTGATACTGTTGACCTGCGGTCATTTATAATCATGAGCTCTCTGGATGTCAACTTGGCACTGGCGCTCTCGGAAACAGGAGCAACGGGCTCGGTATTCCTGCGGGGCATTGGAGGGAATTGAGGGCGGCCCTATCACAATTTCAGCAATGGATGTCACCACCATTCTCATTGATCAACGCCACGTACTTCTCTAGCGGAATTCGCAGCATCACTCTTGCTTTTCCTCCAAAACATCACACTATCAATAACTGGCTTTGGCTTTGATTTTGCTATCGACCCCAAAGATCCTATAAGTTTATCGAATGCAGGATCAACTCCAGCCCCTATTATATTGTCGACCAAGGGCTCTGTATCGAGAGGGTGGTTTGGTGGGAGACAGGCATTGATTTTGCGCTCTGCTAATCGTACAAACTACGCAGCGGCCCCACCATCAGCCAGGTCCCTGTTGCAGAATGTAAATGAAGCTGTACCTGTGTAAATAATATATGCAGTGCATATTCTGATGTTGTCCTCGGCTCGTTAGAGTGATGATGGTGAGAATGAGAATGATGATGTCCACGACTCGTACTCCTGGAGCTTTGATACTGTTGATACACTGGCCGCTCAGGAATAGAACCAGCACCAATAGTTGTTCCACTACTTGCAGCCGGGTTCAGGTTAATCACCGAGGCTGTTGGGGACTGAGGCATTGTCGGTATAGTGATCTGCTCTCGAGTTGACCCAAGCTGCGGAGACAAAGGCGAAGGACCAGCTGTATTCACTGCATAGGAGCCTGACCGAGAATGCTGTATCCCATTCACTATCGAGGTCTGGCGATGGTGAGCATGTTGGTATGCTGTGGCAGAAGGTATTCGCTCTAAACGTGCATCTGAGGGGCGCGGGGAGTGAGACCGACTCGGGAGGACACCAGCCATAATTGTGGTGGTCCGCAGCTATTAGAAAGGAGAGATCCCTTCTATCGTCCGAATCGCAAAGCCTCAATGGATACTAGTGAAGTGATGAGTTGTAACCGACTTTCGTCCTACAGTAATGCTACACCGTTATACAAACGGTACTTTTGATCGTTGTTGCAACGTACGTAGGTACCTACCTACCTACATACTTATAACACTTCCCAGCCGACATTAAAATGCAGGGGGTCGGGCACTTCTTTAATTGGTGAGTTTTCACATTTCGGTAATCTCATTCCACATTCCAGTAGTCTTGCCCGCCGGACCAACATTCCGGCAACGTTAGTGTATACCGTATTGACCACTGTTGAAGAGTACTTTACAGAAAGTACTTTACAGGTTGCTATAAACTCCGTTAGATGTGTCAGTTCTTGGCGTCATAGCACTTACCAACTAGACAGACTAGGTGAAAATTGGACTAAATTGACTCTTTTACTTATAGTAATTAGGTATAGAGTAATTGTTACGTATAGATAAGATACTACTCTAACTACTATGGAATTTGAGACAGGTAGCCTTAGATATCATCTATCTAGGTTCCTACGATATCATATCGAAACCAAGATCATTCCGCCGAGCAGTTCATCACGAAAGAACCCGAACTACCGGGCCTACCTAAGTACATACCTTCATGTATATTATCCGGGTCATTTAACCTTGTCTCATGAAGTCATCTATTGCTTGTATTATTCAGTGAAGCCATTTACGGACACTAGTTTTAAATGGCCTAGATAGTGGACGATGGTTGTGTTGGAATCCAGTTGGGTTTCCGGGTCTTATACGAGCAATTTTTAAAAGCTAACCCCAAGACTTGAGGGTAAGTACAGGTGCACTACTAGGAGTACCTACTCTGCAATGGAACATATAGTCTGGCAAGCATTGACATCCTCTATTTGATAGAAATCACCGAACTACTGATGACAATGATGTAGCTTACAAGACCAAAAGCCATAAATTTCATGGCTGGATTAACTACCGTAGAAATTGTCCGATAAGATAGTAATATTGTTTAAGTAATCTCGACCCATTGCAAAAGCCATTGTAGGGGTAACGGCAATAAGCATGTATAAGGTTACTAGAAAGTTCATGATTCCAAATGGTAAAGGTTTTGTTATGTTTGTTTCCAACCTTATCCTCACTACCAAACTACAACAACAACAACAACAACAACAACAACGTTCAGCGATGCCACCAAAACGACCTGGTCATATAGTTGAGAACACTGTCAAGCGGCCACGTTCCCAATTCCCTTGAACAGGACCAAAGCATCGCCGCAACAGGCAGGAGAAGGGGCTCAAATGCAGGGCTACCAATGAGCTAGCAGAGATTCATACACTTGCTCGCAAGCCTGTTAGAGGTCACCGGAGAAAGCAGTACACACGGGAATTTAAGCTGGCAACAATCACATACTGGAGGAAACACTCGGTATCACCCCCCACAAGGGTTGGGATCAAGCAAGTATGCTGTTAAATATTTCCGAGAAAATGCTTGGTCAGTGGATCAAAAATGAAGGCTTTATTCTTGCAATGAGGAGCAGACAAAAGAAAGCAACAACAGGTCGAATGGCACAGTTCCCAGAAATGGAAATTATATTCATAAAAAGTTCTTGAACCTGCGTGAGACAGGAGATGCAGTTGGTGAGGAAGATGCAGTACGCACTGGCAAGGAAGTTCAAGAATAACGGTTGAGCGTGATATAGCGTTAAATTCAATAACCGGACCCTGTTACATAGTGGTATAAGAAACTGTATTTACAACACGGTGAGGATGCTAAGGGCAAAACCAACGAACTGTGTTTAAGACTGCGGGCAATTTATACGGTATGTTCTTCTACTTGTAAGGGTAGGTACTTTTGCCAAGCCACCATTGTAGGTACAAAGACTTACAACGTACTACTCCCTAGTCTGGTTGGCACAAGCCTCTCGTAGAGAACTAACTCCCATAAGTATTCTCTAAGCCCTTATATAATGAGAAAGCAGAATATTACGTTCTCGTCCAGAATATACTGAAGTAGTTCCAACTTATAGCTTCAGCTATAGGTTACAAGAGACAAGAGTACTGCAATTTCTCAAGTTATCATCACAATACCGTCTTCATAGCTACAGGAACTAACGTTACGCTCGAGTTCCTTGGCTCTTTTATCACGGCAATAGTCTGCGGTAAGTTTATCAGCTTTGCTGTCCTCTAGCCACTTGTACATTTAAGCTTTCCTTTTTTCCCCGAGGTTGAGGTAACAGCGCAAAACCCAACTTTCAGCATCGATTCGGGATACCTCGCGGTCATTCGGTAAAAGTTCTGTCCCATCCAACATCATGTTTTCCCAGTTGGACACACTCGACCTTGTAGTGCTAGTATTTGTGTTTGTTGGTGCGTGTGACTCGCCATCTGTTGACCTCGGGTTAAACTGACCTGCTCTTCAGGAACTGTCGCATACTTCACCAAGGGGTCGTTATGGGCTAAGGCGAAAGATCCTGTAGCAGATCTGAATTACGCAAGGCTCAATGGAGCAAACAAAGCGGGAAAAACTAGGAACATCGTCCAGAAGCTTGAGGAAAGCGACAAGAACTTTATTATCTTCTATGGATCACAAACCGGGAGTGCTGAAGATTATGCTTCCCGGCTCGCAAAAGAAGGGCATGCTAGATTTGGACTGAGGACTATGGTGGCGGATCTTGAAGAATATGACTACGAAAACTTGGACACCTTCCCGTCGGATAAAGTTGTAGTCTTTGTTTTGGCGACATATGGAGAGGGCGAACCAACGGATAATGCTGTTGAGTTTTACGAATTCATCACCAATGAGGATGTCTCCTTTTCCGAAGGCGGTACTACAGATTCTGCACCCCTCTCTAATCTTAGATATATCGCCTTCGGACTTGGGAACAATACCTATGAACACTACAATTCCGTGGTTCGCCATGTAAATGAAGCTCTTCAAAAGCTTGGTGCGAAAAGGATCGGTACAGCTGGTGAAGGAGATGATGGAGCTGGCACCATGGAGGAGGATTTCCTAGCCTGGAAGGAACCAATGTGGCTAGCTCTTGCAGAAGAAATGGGACTGGAGGAGAGAGAGGCTGTGTATGAGCCGGCTTTTTCAGTCACTGAACGGAATGATCTGGACATTGAACATAACACTGTGTATCTGGGAGAGCCAAACAAAAACCATCTTGAGGGAACTTCAAGGGGTCCATACAACGCTCATAACCCGTTCATTGCACCTATCAAGTCTTCCAGAGAGTTATTCAGCGTCAGAGACCGGAACTGCCTGCACATGGATATCGACCTAACTGGCTCTAATGTCACGTATACCACTGGTGACCATGTGGCTATCTGGCCAACAAATGCAGGTGTTGAAGTCGAAAGGTTCCTCCGGGTATTCGGCCTCTTTGAGAAGCGTCACACTGTAATCGACGTCAAAGGTCTCGACACTACTTCCAAGGTTCCTTTCCCAACCCCAACGACATACGACACTGTCGCACGCTATCAACTGGAAATTTGCGCTCCTGTCTCTCGTCAATTTGTTGCTAGTTTGTCCGCCTTCGCTCCCTCTGAGGAGGCAAAGGCTGAGATGAATACTCTGGGGGGGGACAAGGACCAGTTCCAAGACAGAATTGCTTCCCGATATCTCAACATCGCCCAAGTCCTTGGGATGGTAGCTCCCGCCCAGGTTTGGAGTGCTGTGCCATTCTCTCTCTTGATCGAAGGGGTGAACAAGATCCAGCCACGATACTACTCTATTTCGTCCTCGTCTCATGTTGACAAGAATACTGTTTCTGTTACTGCTATTGTTGAAAGCATCAGGATTCCCGGTGCCGAACACGTCCTCAAGGGTGTAACCACGAATTACCTTCTGGCCTTAAAACAAAAGCAACATGGTGACCCGAACCCCGACCCTCATGGATTATCATATCAAATAACTGGTCCGCGGAACAAGTATGATGGAATCCACGTACCCGTCCACGTCAGGCATTCAAACTTCAAACTTCCCTCGGATCCATCAAAACCGATCATTATGGTCGGACCTGGTACTGGTGTTGCGCCTTTCAGGGCTTTCGTTCAAGAGAGGGCCGCGCACGCTGCTAAGGGAGAGAAGGTTGGAAGGACACTTCTGTTTTTTGGCTGTAGGAAGCATAACGAGGACTTCTTGTACAAGGATGAGTGGAAGGTATGTAACCATCAATTCGTAATATATATCCACAAACTGATTGGTTCGCTGTTAGCAATATGGTGAGGCTATGGGTGATACTTTCTCTCTAATCACCGCTTTCTCTAGAGAAGGTCCAAATAAAGTTTACGTCCAGCACCGCTTAGAGGAGCATGCTGAAGAAATCAACCACCTTCTACAACAAGGTGCTTACTTCTACGTTTGTGGTGATGCGGCAAATATGGCCCGTGAAGTGAATATAATATTGGGCAAGATAATAGCAAAGGAACGGGGCTTGATGGTAGCCCAAGGAGAGGAGATCGTTAAGAGAATGAGAAATAGCAATTTGTACCAGGTTAGTATTTCCTTTAATGTCTATGTATGAGTCAGTCACTAATTCCCTCGTAATGTTACAGGAAGATGTATGGTCATAATTTCCCCGCGATGACACGCCATGATATAATGATAGACATAGGAGAGGGATATATTAATCTAAAGGAAAATTATGGGTCTGACTTTCAATGTCAAGGAGAAGATGTCATATGTCCTTTCCTATCTTCAACTTTTGTTATTTTGCGTGCACTTTCCACTACGCTTAGGTATATCCATGCTGTTATCTGAGTTTTTGAAGATGGTTGGATCAAGTGATTCGTACTCCATGCCAGACGAGAATAGTAGGGCTAGTATCTATATTACACAATAACCAACAACATCATCATCATTCACTCAATACGTCCAACCACCTGCCTACAACAAGCATTTTCATTTCTTCTTGTGCACTCAAGCATTAACGGTGGCTGATATCCCACTCCACCATAACAGCACGTACGCAAGTAAATAGCTGAGGCTGAGAATAGAGTTACAGAAGTACTAATGCAATATCAAATCTGGAGACTATTTGAACCGTACCACAGCGCACAGGGCCGTTCCGAATGGCGTGCGGCATGGTAGCGTTTACTATTAGTGCTCAGGTATCTCCGCACAGCCATCTGGCGCTCATGCTTATAGATCAGCGGCACGGAGATGTCGTGATCATGACTTATGGAGGTCCGCAACCAGACTAGTGAAAGTCCCGCAGTCTGGTTGTGGGGCCGCATCAGGAGATTAGTTCTCGAACGGGAGTATAAGCCTTGAAACAAACCTTAAACAAACAGAGGAGGAAATCATGTGAACGGAGCACGGCAGAACCAACCCAACCCTCCTTGCGCTCGAGCACACTCCGAGGCCAAAGCTCGAGCAATAGAACCATCAGCAAGTCTACGAAAACCGACGTGTACAGCACCTACCATGGCCCTGCTCTCGGGTCAGCAGGAGTCAAAGGGAACTGATGGTTATCATTGCACAGTAGGTGGGATGGTGGGAGTTTGTTCAGTGCTTAAGCAGTAGCTGGGCGGGCAGCTGGGACACAAAACGGTTCGGCGCAAGAACCGGCGTGAGAAACAGCTCACGAGGCGGTGGCAGATGCGCTCCGCCCTGCAGCTCCACCGGTGCAGAAGGTTAGGTACCTGGTTTCTCCGGTCACAGATTGATCGAGGTGGTGGCGAAAGTGTTGCGATGCAATCTTGGTAACTATCAATGGGGCGTTTCAGATCCAGGTTTGATTGGCTTAGGTATGTATGAACAGTTTTCTATCTAGATAGATTGCATTTTGTGGATCTTTGTACAGATATCCTTACAGTTCGCCGGGTACAGTAAACGCCGTCAAAAGCCCATGTGGGTTATGTACCCTCCACCAAAGGATTTACAGTACAATGCAGTCATTCTCCAACCAAAATATCCCCCTAGCCTTGCGCTCCAACTCCCCGGATATCATGGTTGGAAATACCCACACAATTGGGGGGTAACAGGGCTACGGTCCGGAGCTCCATGGTTAGCCTCATGAATAATACCCTCAAAAAAGAGTAAAACAAATCCTAGTTCTAATCCCACGGCTCGAAAGATGTCCATAGCCGTGATGGGGACACTGTGGCTCGATCCTGATACATTCACACACGACTGCCGGGTGATAAACAAACACCTTCATCAAACCCTTGCACACCTAAATTGTTTGCAATCGGAGGGATAAATATCAGTCGTATGCTGGGTTACAAAAGCAAAAGGACCGGTCAGTCAGACGAGCTAGTGGCTAAGAATTGTGCGAATCGAGCGAATCGACCACTAATTGAGCATCACACTGTTTGACGAGACCAGGATTCTGCAATTTTGTGATGAGGGGGCACGGACATCTGCTTTACATTTCCAAACTCCCTGCTTCCTCGACCGGTACCCTGGATGGCGGTAACACCGCCGGCACTCTGCCTTCTTAAGCTGCAGAAGTGCGCATAAATTCGTTGGGTCGAGTGAGCCGCCCCTGGTCAATTGTGTCCCAGATTTGGAATAGAGCAGATATTAGTACGGATATTACGGCGCCGCCCGAGACTCATCTCGCATACGGGCACGCGAAATATCGTCTAAAATATCAAACTTGAGTTTAGCTGGCCATGGGAATGCCGCTGCTGCATGATGTGAAGGGGGGTAAATTTTCCCGTCGCAATTCTGTACTCCTGCGCCTGTTATGTACGCCGAGGGTTTGTCCTTGGGGATGAAATTCGGATACCTTAGTTTCCCCCTTCCTATGTCCTTCAGTTTAGTTTTACACTGGGAATGTTTTTGCAAAAAAGGCCCGAGAGTGTGTGGCACCCAACATCGTCGTCTCGGTAGCACTTTCTGGTCTATCCCCAGTCAGCCAAACACAGGAAACACAAGAATCGGTCTGTGTGAAGTTGACGAGGTTTGCCTTCAGTCAGTCAAACTGGGCTTTTGCCCAGGAGGCTGCTTTCAGCTCCAGCGTTATTTTCCACGCCTTTGGGATTGAATCCCTGTCCTCCCAAACTCACAACGGGGATAGATGCGTCCCAAGAGAGGCGACCCTACATCCGACTGCATGGATCCGGAATACCCCACGCACTTCTTGGCGACTTGAACTTATTCTACCCGAGTGCCGCCTCGTGTGTCTTTCCGCTCAGCGTTCACGTGTAGGCACGCAGGTTAGTCTGGTTGTCAGACTACACGCAGGTAGGTACCGCCGTTCATCCTCTCTACGACCGCCAGACTAGTTTGCACCCCACGAACATAGGATCAGTTGGGGACTAATGCAGTGTATATAGATGGGCCATAGACAGCAATTTAGGTTCCGGATGACTTTTCATCGGCAAGTTTGACGGACTCTGGCGAGAGCTCGCTTGAATTAAAAGAATTCTTGGCGATGATAGCCTTGGTGCCTGCTACCTAATGAAAATTCAACTCAATCTGGACGACATGCCATCTTGTACCCAACGATCGCCCGCTGCAGTCTCTCACCAATGAAACATAACATCACATCCTCCACCCCAGCAAGAAAGGTCTTAGCCAATGCACCAGCATACTTAATGAGGGTTTCGATCTGGATCCCCGTTCCTGGGGTATCACATCAGAAATATTCCTTAAGATGTAACGGGGCGTTGGTGACTAAGGTGATCCTAATGGTTTTTATTTTCCAAAATTCAATCCATCGTGAGCAGAAAGTCTGAATAAATGCAAGGTGCCTGCTGCCGGCTCTGTTAGGTTCGAAATCCCCAACCAAAATACATACAGATTCCCCAGCCTCTTCCTTCTGGGGATATTGGGGCGAGCAGTGGCCTAGGATACCCTGGCATGAGATACATCTGCTCCTCTTGATGATTCATATCTGATATCATACCAATTGAAATGCACGGTTCTATGCAGAGAGTCGTTATACCCACTCTAGGCTTGTGTAGCTTGAATTCTTGTTTAGTGATATTCTCTTACGCCCTCGTCTTATATCTCAAACCTTGCCCTTCGCTGGAGAGAATTATTGAAATGTTGGGGACCCCTAGAATTTGGTAAATGTCTGTGCTCCAGCATACAGAGAGCACCCGGCAAATTTTTTCCAATTTATCACCCCTCCCTCCACTTCCCCCCCACCTGCTCCGCACCCATGAACCCACCCCTCCTTCAGTATTTTGCTTTGCATATCTTTTTTTTAATACCGGGTCTTGAGGGTTTGCTACTTAAGCTAGTCTTTTCTCGCGCTCTTGTGGCCTCACAGGATCTGTCGACTCCATCAACTCTGATTTCAAGACTCTTGTTTACCTTTTCTTGTACCTTTAACCAACGAAATACATTACTCAACGGTCCTTTGCGTACACATAATGTCTCCTCTAAGGCAAGTTCAGGGTCCCCGCTATTATCCTTTTGAGGGGCAGTCCTATCAAAACCATCATCATGGTTTTGGCACGGTCGCTGGTCCAGGAAGTGATAATACTTCCTACCAATACGGTTATCTCCCCATGAATGCTATGGTACACCAACATTACCCAAACCAATACTATCATAACATGACAACCCTCGCGTACCCGCCGCAGATGCCTCCCCACTGCGCACCTCCGTACGGAAACTTGGCAGCTTCGCAAGATCCCTCAGTTGTTTGTTATTCCTGCGCAAGTCATCCACCAAATGGCGCCCCGATAATGTACTATCCTCCCCATTTTATGGGAGTCCCGGAATATTATGCTATGTACACGGCTTCTGGCATTCCCTCTCCCGTACAGCATTACCCTTCACAGGCACCCCTCCCTGCCACTGCTTTACCGCCTCCCCTCGAGCACCGCAGAGGCTCATGCTCAACGGCCGAGTCGAATACTGCTCCCCAAACACCGGCTTTGAGTAGCACCTATGTTGAATCAACGCCTTCCATTGCTGGAGAGTCTAGCCAAGGGATGCCATTGAGCCCTGCTTCCGAGGGATGTGCTGCATCGAAGACGAAATTCTCAATCCAGCCACAATTTCGTGCAAGTGAAATGCCACCATCCGGGGTAGCTAAAAATAGCCTGTACAATCCATCCAAGACAACGAATGTGTACATCAGGGGGCTTGCGCCTGATACAGACGATGAGACCCTGCTCCGGTTGGTGGGGCAGTACGGACATGTGGAGTCTCATAAAGCGATCATAGACAAAGCTGGCTTCTGCAAAGGCTACGGGTTCGCCTTATTCAAAAACATGGAGGACGCAAAGGCCTGTATCCTTGGTATGGCGAATGCAAACCTCGATGCTGGATTCGCACGAGAGTCGTTCAACTCGAGGCTAAAGGCTCTCGGTGACCCCACCTCCACAAACCTATACATCTCAAATCTCCCCACGTCAGTGGACGAGACTAAGATGTCTGAGATCTTCAAGGATTATCAAACAATGTCTGTACGGATCTTGCGGGATGCGCAGGGGGTTTCTAGGGGAGTAGGGTTCGTCAGGTTCGCAAATCATGAGATTTGCGATGAGGTTATTGAGAGGTTCAATGATAAGGTTGTCGTTGAAGGGTGTGCAGAGATTCAAGTCAGGTATGCGGATACGTATGCGCAAAAGACATTGAAGGAGGCGACGACTAGGATTAGGGAGTTTTACTGCAATGAGCAGAAAAGGGCGATGGAGGTGGGGAGTCAGGGGGTGAACATTCCGACTGGGCCGAGGTTTGGTTGGGGAGGGAGGAAGTGGAATGGTGGTGCCAGAATGGGCAATGTGTAAGTCTTGCTTGATATAGATGCTGTTTTGTCTGCATTGGGAAGTGGGAGTAGACTAACATGGTTTGATAGTCCTAGACCGAGAACTGATGCGATCTGAGACTGTTACCGGTTAGCGACCGTTGTGATTGTACGTACAATCAGTTCTCGTAACTCGCACTGCGAGGATTTTTGGCAGCGGTGGTTTAGGATGTGTAAATTTCTGATTTGGTCAATGGATAATGGATTTGGGTTATGGAGTTGTATGCAACATTGGTGGGCGTTTGGTATGGTAGTGGTTTTTTATGGGTCACGTTGATGGGGTTGCGAGGTTAAACTCCATCGGGGTGGTCTGTGTGGCCTTCTACAATTTGAGGTTTTTGTCTTGTTTTTCTTGTGCCATTTCTATGTTTTGTCATGTCCATGTCCTCTTTTTTTTGGGGGGGGGGTTAGTTTCATTGGAGGTAAAATGGGGGGAGAATGAATGTTTCCGTCGCGTTATCGCTGCAGGTCCAAGTTGTACAAGTTGTAGTCATAGGTAACCATGATTGATGGTGGGCGGGTCTCGTGAGTGAGAACCTTTCCAGATCTGGGACCCACCTCCTTGTTCGTTCTCGGGAGGGAGGGTGCCATAGGGGTGACACCCAATTTGAACCTCGACTCGAGATTGTCCGTGGAATTGTTTTCCTTCAAACAACTAGACTGCTCAACTTACACTAGATCTATGGAATATCATTTTCTGCAAGATCGCATTCTGTGGTAATGGTTGAGCTGATTCTGGCCGCAGATTCTGTATCCCTTAATGGCCGTGTCGTGTTACCCCAGTTACCGTAGATCTCCTGGGGCCTGCACTGCGTTTTATGTTTAAATGATTTTTTTTATTTCTTATATTTCTGCCAGTAAAAAGTAGCTGTTTCACCACCCAAGTCATCGGAAAGGGGGAATGTATGTACACAGATACAAGGAAAGTTATTGCTGTTGTTTCCATACAAATTCCTCAGTGCACGATGCTGTCTGGAATCAGTAGGCATACTAGATTGTATGCAGTAGCGACTGCAGTCGCTACTTACATAGTCGTAGACTAGCCCAGTTTGATCCCGCCGGACTAGCGGAAACGAACTTATCTTTTGCGGAGTTAAACGTTTGACTCCACCTCCTTGTTGAGATGACCTACATAAAATCTACCGGTAACCAACGAACTTCCAACATTCGACCTCAACTCAACTTGATCCTCCCCTCCATCAGAGCTTAGACGCAGTCTCAGAACTCATTGGTTCTGATTTACATTTGATTGCACCACCCCACTGAGAAGGTAAGATAAAGATACATACGGTACACAATGGCGTCCACAGCAGCGGCGACTACATCTGCTACGGCCACAGAAACGGCGATTGAGAGGTTTGTTTAATGTTTTATGTTTGCATCAAGCAGCATGCCCCTTTTCCATGCCCATGCCACATACCTAACCAGACTACCACATACCCACATTACGTTACCCCGCCATTGGTATGCATCTCTGTATCTCGTCTTATCCCTTCTTATTCGCTCTGTTGTGCCATAAACACAGACCCATATTTTACATTGAACGTCACACTGGAGGATCTGAGTGCTAATCCCACACAGGCAACCCATCACCGCCTCCCACATCCTCACCCTTTTCCCTGAGATTGACTCCTCCCTCGCCACCACTAACACCGATGACGACAACTCCGTTCTCGATGGCTACGACGCCGAGCAAGTCCGTCTCATGGAAGAAGTCTGCATCGTCCTGGACAAAGATGACATGCCCATTGGCAGTGTCAGTAAAAAAGTCTGTACGTATTTACACTTCCTAGGGTACCTAGGGCATCGTACCCATTGTAGGAACTTATCCTAACAATCATCCAGGCCACTTGATGAAAAACATCAACCTCGGTCTCCTACACCGTGCCTTCTCCGTATTTCTCTTCACCCCGGACCACAAACTCCTCCTTCAGCAACGCGCCTCCGAAAAGATCACCTTCCCAAACATGTGGACCAACACCTGCTGCTCTCACCCCCTCGGAATTCCAGGTGAAACCGGAGCTAACCTCGAAGCAGCGACCCTTGGAGTTAAGAGGGCTGCGGTTAGGAAACTCGAACAGGAATTGGGAATTCCGAATGACCAGGTGCCAATTGAGAAGTTCAAGTTTTTGACTAGGATCCATTATTTGGCCGAGAGTGATGGCGTGTGGGGGGAGCATGAGAGTGAGTAATTATTTTATGTTTCAATTGCCACCTCCCTTCCCGCCACTGGTAGGTGTTAGTTACCCTGATGTATACGTACCCCAACTTACTTCCTCTGATTCGTGCATGCCATTCCATCCTTTACCCTTGTCCCCCATCTTCTTCATCTTCCTCACCAATCACCACCCTTACCTCCCCTGCCACGCCAGCTCAGTCCAAATTCCCCCAATCTGCATAAGCTAAACATCCAACCTTAGTCGATTATATCCTATTTATCCAGACCCCCGTCACTGTTCACCCTAACCCCAATGAAGTCCAAGCCACAAAGCTCGTCTCGGCCACCGAGCTCAAGGAGATGTTCACTGACCCTACTCTCAAATTCACACCCTGGTTCAAGCTCATCTGCAACACTATGCTCTTTGAGTGGTGGGATAGCCTACATAACTTGGATGCCTTTGTTAATGAGCAGCAGATTAGGAGGATGTAAGCGATGTGCTGCAGATTAACAAGTGGGATTCAGAACCTGAGGACTCTTCGAATGTTGAGGCTTTTTCTTTTTCTTCGTGATTTGGTTTTGCTATTCTCAGTGAGTGAGGCGGAGTAGTGGACTGGTAGGAGTATTGGTCCAGGGGGATAGAGTAACGAAACTGCATGATTTGCGTTGGCAAATCATCATGGTGCGTTTATGCTGGCTTGATTGATGAACAAGATGCAATGGTATGATGGACATTGCAATGACAGATGAAGGCTTACTTTTCAAAAACAAGTTGCTTTTTTGGCCCTCAACTTCCTTTTTTTTTTGCACTATCATTTGAGTCTCGTCCTTACCACAATACCTAGTCTCTCGCAAGCTATAGTATTCACATACGTATTCCTACATCTCGCCGTCCACTGTCTGTCTACATTGCAAAACCCCAGGCAGAGACAGAGACGGAATGACTCAAATACAAGTATCCAGGGTTCATCATGGCTGTTTTTCTTTTTTGGTAAACAGAGCTTGGCCTAGGACGGAATAATCCAATCGTAGGAATTATCTTTCGGTTGAGCATCGTGGCGCACTTACCAGGCATCCTAGCGGGACCTGCAGAATGTTGAGTTCTCCACAACGTTTCATGTAAGACGTCTTGAGATGCGCGCGCGGCAGTGGTCTCCATCAGTTAGGCGAAAGCTATATATATTATTAGAGTATGGTCAAATCGGGCGGAGTAGGAGATGTGGTTGGTCCGGAAAAAGCTTCTGTGGCAATGTAAATTTATCTTGCGGGTTGCTTGTCAATACGTGGTACCGGGAATATCACTACGTAGAGGATACGTACTCCATTTATCCCGTAAACCGTGGTTGGTAGCGCAATATTAAGCGTCGTGGAGGCGATCAATTGGGCGACTTGTGGAATCTGGTACTCAGAGGCAGGGCGGGAATAGGTTATCTCATCAATAATAATTTATGTATCCCAATTTCTTTTTTTATATTGGTAACAGGAGGCTTGATATCTTTCACAATAGTGAGAGACCAATTCTCCAGCAAGGAGCGTAAATGGTTGCGTTTCCAATAGTGTGGAACTGCGAAACGGCCCAGGTAACGTTCAATGCAGTTGGATTTGCAACGAACGATTCTCGATATTGCATGAATTGAGCTAGGATGACGAAGCAAGGGCCGATCCACCGTACAGCTGCACTGGCCGGGTTTTGGCGAAGCTCTGAAGATCGTGTGGCAAGCGATGTGTGGGGTGTTTGATGTAAGAAGCACATCTTAATTATTAGCGAGTCATAGTGAAAGTGGCATTTTTTTTCTCCAGCTAGCAGTGTTAGCTGTAGGTAGTATATTTGGGGGTGCAAATATAGATAGTACCAACGCATTTCTTAATGTGTTTTGATAACAAAGCTTCAGATCAAGGTGTTAATTCTATGCGGTGTGGTTGACGACTGTACAAGTAACACATCCGCGCGTAGTGGTTTACACCTCATGTTGTCGAGTCCACTCATGAAATCCAAGTTTGGACATGTTGAGAGCTGAAAGAGAGAGTGACTAAACCGAAGGAGAACTCATCCCCTACAATAGTACCGAGTATGGATCGGTGTATCAGTACGTTTCAAAAGGTAGACTTGTTGCTACTCTGTATCTGTAGAGGAAAAAAGGGGGAAGGACACAGGCGGAATTGTTGTGGTTACACCCTGTAACCACAGTTTCCCTAGATCGATATTCTGGAAACCTTCCCCCCTGCATGCTCAAGCTGTCTTCCTCTTGAAAGGTGGTCTCTGTTCACGAAATATTCCATACGGTAGGCATAATTGCTTTTCTCCCACCTTCCTGTCTTCGTGACGAAGCTCAAAATCTCGTTGTCTATGGTATGTGTGTTGTCATAAGATAAATGGATGTGTGGCGTGCATTGCCGTCGATATAGGTCAACGCCAGACGTATATGTGAGGCACCAGACTGGCATTCTGTAGCCACCTTGAGCTCGATGTACTCTTCGTAACTGTTATGCCTCATATACTACCATACAGTGAGACCCAGGTGGCAAAGTGGTCAACCAGGTGCTTCAAAAGTACTAGTCTAAGGAGAAACTGACGAGCCTTCGTTGCCTTGTTCCTTTGGCTCAGTAGCATGTATGGCAGATCAATAAACATAATACTATGTAAGTACCTTCGGAGCTCTCGTCTCGATGCCGAAAACCTGTTGGACTCTGGTTCATACGTAAATCCTTGTAACCTACTAACCGAAATTAAACCACTTCACGTACATGAGCTTCAATCAGCCTTTATGTGAGTTCTGTGACTGAGAGTATGCTGGAAGAAGGATGCTGGGCCTCAGGAAGCTATAGGTGGGGATGTCAGTAATGCAGAGAGCGGAGGAGCTTCTTGCTAATTAATATTAAGCGGCTCAGGAGGCGGAGGTCAGAGGTGTATGGAGCTGAATGGTACCTAGGGTGAGAGTTACAATAATAATAACTAGTATTATATTCCTTAAAGTTTGAATTGCCACTGGAATAACACGGACTACTCTGAAATGCCACTCGCTCAGTGGAACATGTCTAACATACAAGACTATACCACTCTCTCTACTAGATACAACAACCTTCGCTACTTGGCGTGACTATATGCAAAGGCCCCTTTTTTATGCTGGAAGCAACATTAACATGCGCCAGCATATCCAGTATATCTAGCATACCCAGTTATACCCAGCATAACCGGCAGTATACTCAGCATAATTGGCACGCGGGCACAGCACCCTCGAAGCATAGGTACTCGCGCCCATACCCAGCACACTCTACGCAGCATACTCAGATTACCCAGCGCATTAGCATACGTAGCATACCCAGCATACCCAGCATACCCAGCATACCCAGCATACCCAGCATACCCAGCATACTCGACATACCCGATGCATTCCTTTCTCTACGCGATGCATAGTTGACTTGAGCTTCGCTCCATGTGCTTTTCCATACCTAGACTTGTTCTCTAGTGCCAACCAGACTATCTTTAACATACTGTCATACAAGTATGACGGCTCTATGTGGGTATGTTATAAATTACGTTGCTCCTATAGCTGTACCTTGGTGGCTTGATATGCTTCCGTAGCCACAGTCACGCTTCAGGGTAATCTTCCCTCAACCCCTGCTTATTGGTCTTGGCTCATGATCAAGCCTGCGCTGCCGATAGGTAATTGTAGGCCATTGTAGAATATACATAGAATCAAATTTTACATATATGTAATTAATAGACCAAACAAGAGGTGATCCTCGTAAGTACTTTGCTGTTTAATGTATATCTCTCTGTCTTTTGTATAGAACTCAATTTGTAGGCTTTGAAGATGTTGATACACACAGCATGGTATTATGACATAATCTCGCTACATATGATGTTCCACAGATCAACGCCATGTATAGCTTTATTCTGACCCACTAACAGTCCAATACTATGCACTGCATTGTTCAGATGTATATACATACTTAACCATAGCAGACGCCATGGGAGCATGAGAAATACGGTAGAGGCACCTGAAGCGTGACTGTAGTGGAAGCATAGGTATAGCTATAGGAGCACGTAATTTATAGCATGCCTCCATATCGGAGCGCATAGGGCCGTCATATTTGTATGACTAGAGCCTAGGTATGTACAGTATGTTAAACCTAGAGAACAGGTCTACGGAAGCGCGTGAGGTCTAGGTATCGGTATAGCTGTAGGATCGCGTAATATAAAGCATAGCAGCGTGAACAGATTTAGCAGAGCTCCCCCCGAAGCACAAGCCTACTACAGGAGTACTGAGAGATTTTTTTTTTTTTAAAGTCTATACTCCGATTCGACTTAGGGTCATGCGGAGGAGTACTGAGAGATATTACATTGCGAAGAGAAAAAGGGGTGTATCGAGTATGCTGGGTAGGGTATGCCGGGTATGCTGCGTTTGCTATGGGCGCGAGTATGCTGCGTGCCAGTAGTGCAATTATGCTGAATATACTGGGTATGCTGGGTATGCCGGTTATGCCGGTTATGCTGGGTATAGGTTCTGGGTATGCTGGATAACTGGATATGCTGGATAACTGGATTAATGTTGCTTCCAGCATAAAAAAGGGGAGGTAGTAGAGATGGTATAGGGTTGTATGTTAGACATGTTCCACTAAGCGAGTGGTAGTCCGCAGTGGCAGTTCAAACCTTTTCTCTCCTTTAAGATGAACTTCTAAGGTTGTTCAAGTTGTGACACTATTAAGCTTTACCTAACTTTGAAGGCTTCCAGTCTGGTTAAGGTTAGTCTGGTTAGGTTAAGGTTACTTCATTCCCATGGCTTCCGTAATGGGCAATTTGAGAAATAAGTTAGTTTTGCAGCCAATCCCAGCTAGTTGATTTCTCAAAAGAAAGATCTATCCAGTATCGACACCAGATTGCTTAAATGTGGTGGGCTCTGTGATAAGTGGCAATGCTAGCCTAGAATGCAGATACCCATGGTTTCAAATCGAGGTCCTTGTCAACTACATCCTAGTAACAACATGAGCTCTTCTTACCAGACGATAGCTACAGGCGTGGCCTGGGGCTTACCACAGAAGCAAAGAATTATTTGAAGCTCCACTACTTAGACGTATGTGGGCGAGCTGCCAGATCACTTTAGCCTTCAATATTTACTAACCTACCGATATTTGAGAACTCAGTTTATAACAGCGGTGCAAACGCTTGGCCTTTACCTCTTCCCAGCTTGCTTAACAAAGTAGTGCTTAAGTACACCAACAGGGTTGCCAACTTCTGTAAATTTTCTTTTCTGCCATTAGTCGCCGTGAATATCGGGCGGCTGATTAGTTGGCGGGGACTTATATACATATCATCCAGCGGCTATTACCGGTATTTCTCTACAGATTGGCAACCCCTCGTTGCTGCAAAAACATGGATCTGTGATAGTTGAATGGACGAATCGGGGCATTGATTTGGAGTACTGTTATGTTCCAACCAACCTACTGAATTATGGAGTGCGGTGTTGCGTTCAGACTCATGGAAACGAAGCAGGGCAGTTGACTGTCCTTGTCTCTCCAAGTTGAGACTTATTGGTACTCGTCGCTTCAAATTTCAAATATTAGGAGTGGTTTACATTAGGTCCATTTACAGTACCGCTAGATTGCTCTCAAATGTGATTGGTACAACAAAACAAGGCTACCTACGTACACCACGAGAAATATATATGGTAATTGGCCTCGACACACCGTAACAACAAGGATGGCATTTCAGCTTTTTATTGAACCAACAGCGTTTGCCGGGAATAATGCTTTGTTGCAATTTAATGTTTGAATGTGGAGAAGTTGATCCTGATTATCTCTCATCGTTTGAAACGGGATCATCCGAATTACATGGGGGGCAGCGATATCGCAAAGTTTTCTGTGCGTATTACGGAGATCAAGTACAGAAGGTTGAGGTAACACTAATGTGTACATAAACAAAAATATTTTGCGAACCAACATGTACATTAAGCAGCTGAGATATTTCTAGAAAGTAGGCACTACATAAGGAACCGCTTTTCGGCTGACGCCGGAGTTGGGTTTGTATTGGCATGAGACTAGGTTTGTATGTCATCTGTTACGTACCTTGGAATGATGAGTAAAATTGTAGCAGTATCACTGCCGTCTCAATGGTACTACTACCAAGAGATGTTGTAGCCGCAATTCACATAGCCTATCCAAAACACCTCAGCGATACTGAAGAAATACAGGCACACTATTTATATTAGTCTGGTTGGTTTCAGAGGTCGTTGTGCCAACCAGACTATATTTATATCAATTCACAATCAAGCAATCCATAGCCATGGGTTAACAATAATACAGGGCATGACTCAGATTCGGTCACCCTTGCAATGAGCCATACATACAGATGTCACTGGTACTGTAAGTGTTTACAAATTGTTTCACAATTCAACCACTGGCCTGATTTTGTGCGAGAGCTAATTGATTCAATACGTTATAATAGTGCCCCGCAGGCAGGATCACTGTTCTTATTGGGTTTTGAAGTCACACTATAACAGTTGGCTGATTAAGAATTAACACAGCCACCAATGCAATTGTTTCCACAAGCGCCCACGGCTGATCAACCAGACTAACGGCTGATATGGATTCGATACAATTTTGGAATATTCAAACATCTTCAAAAGTTTACCGTTAGGAGGAAAGCAATGCAGTCCGCAAGCGGGACTAGCACTTCATATCTATCAATATGATGCCTGCATGACAAAGCACCAAAGTTGTGGAAATCTGATTCAGCAAATATTAATTGCAGCCTTACCTGTGTCAAAATGAGCAAGACCAAGAGTTATATTTACTGGTCCCTGCATGCGGGAGCACATGCAGGTGCATACATGGAGGCGTGGGGCTTGGCCAGCTGTACCCAACACCATGTCATGTCAGTTGTAGCTGTGCGTGGGATGGGGCTTATGTTAATCCCCAGCTAAACGATGATGTTCAGCTCAGCTGGGTTCTTTCTTAAGATATGTGGTGTGCTGATAACAACGGCTGCAGGGTATCATTCTGTACATATACACCCAGGCCGGCCAAGCACCCTAAAAGTACATGTATTTCACAGGGAATCTGGGCCCGCCAACGGCCTTGAAGTTTGCTATTATAGGTCAGCTCAGGTACATACTTGAGAAATCTATTTTTGGTCAATGGATGCTAACATACCGCAATGGAGCCCGTTCCTCGCAATACTGCTACCTTCGTATGCGAACATTGCCTGTATGTGTATAGATAGAAGACTGATATATCAGACTAACACCCGACAGATGCCAGCACTAGAGCTACATTAAGTCGAGCACACTATATAACTCCATAGTCTCACCTGCGAGGCGCATCTGCATCATCGTCTCGATCTGCATGATAGGGCTGAGTCAAGGTTGAGGTGGGACCAGTCCCTTCAACGGAACTGTGGAAATGATTAGGTATGATTCTGGTGAGAATTATTCTTTTGATGTAACTGTATTGGAAATTGAGACAACCCCCAAGAATTTTCATTAAAGTTTAGGAATTTTGCTTCAAGTTTCGGATTAATAAATCATCGACTAAATCTATACATAGAATCCTTTGCCAAGCCATCACCAGCACGCCCCCAAGTAGTACTACTATGTATGCTCAGGATTGCCACCCCTTCTTGATAACATTATTCACCATACAAGTTATTACTAAGCACTAGGAATTCCTATTACACGACAGCAGTCAAGTACCCCTTTCACAAGCCGAATTGAAGATCCAGCCATGTCGTCCACTTCAAATGTTTCAATTAATAATTGTGGGGGTCACGGGACGTGTGGGCCTGCAGGGTGTCATGTACGTGCGGATGCAACATGCTTGTGAATATGCACACCCGGAATGCAGGGCACACCACTACATCTTTATTAAAATTTCCGATACAGTGGGAAAGAGGAATTATTGCCCTGGTAAGATGAAGTAATGTAAAGCGTATATATATGCATGACTGTGACGGTACATGGATGTTTCCTTCCGTCGATGACAAAAGTCAAGTAACAGAGTTTGGTTTTAAAAAGCGGGCGTGCAACCAGACTAAAAGCGGGCGCAGTACATGCATAGTTACTATGCTGACTGCGACCGTGACGTCTGAGATCTTGGAGCCAATTGAACACCTGCGAGGGGTCATCAATTGGTGTCTTCTAATGCCAAATGTAGCCCCCACTCCTGTCAATGATTTTCAAAATTTGCAGATTTAATTTGTGGAGGCTCTAGGTGTACTCATCAAGGCTGTACGTAACTCGCTGTCGCTCTCGCTCATTTCAATTACACGGAGGGTCAACCGCGGCGGAGCAACGCAGACGCCAACACCGGCGATGTCCCGTGAAGTGATTCGGTCAAACTAACTGTGTGGTGCTTGGACAGTTTGGTTGGTTGGGCGCAGGACCCGCAAAAGACCAGACGAAGATCGTCGATGGCGGTGTAGCGCAGGTGCGTGAGTAACTCAGGTACAACTTCCTGTCTTGGCTAAACAACAATGATCTCGTTCGTTTGTGTTTGATTGCCAAGACCAACGAATGCTAGACCTCAATTTGCCCATCCGGTCCGTCTCTCGTTTCGACGACGCCCCAAACTTCACGCTCAAACCTCCTTCCCCACTATCCCACACGCCTGAGCTTCAGAGATCCATTAAACCAGAGCTGGCTGTTGATACCAAACAAATTCAAGCTCCAACGTGCTGGACTCGCCACTTTAAACTAGCATGAAGGAAAGGCCCAAGTCGTACAAATGTATTAGCCTCTGAGTGGCGGTGGGCTTGGGCCCCCAGCAGAGGTGCAACGTCCGTCGAGGGGAGCTAGTATTCGCCCTGACGACGACCCCAAGAACCAGGAACACTTGACTGGCTGCTCGATGGGATATCCTTGGTTGGCAGGGGTTGTGGTGTTTTTTTCTGGAGGAGACTGCTCTAATTCGGTGAGATCAGATGCAACCATTCGGTTGGTAGAGAAGAAGTAACTACCCACCCTCTACCTTCCCAGGATTCAAGATCCCTGAGGAGCAACACAGCCAGGGGGTGGCATGGCATTGGCATGGCAACCAGAGGTCTGGATGTATCAATACAAAGAAGGGAAAGGCTGATAATTGCGAAGGCATGCTATATGAGATTCGTTCTTATTGACGGAGATTTCGAGTTTACATCCGAGGTGTCGGACATGACTTAGTTGTCTCCATCGTTATGCTTGTCAGCAAAAGGGCTAGGCGTATGGTCTGCATGGGAAAAAAAAGTAAAAAATGATTGCTGCGCATGGAATATTCCACAAGATTTTCCGTGCGCACGGGGGTCTACAAATTTCTTACCCAACTTTTTCGATGGAGACCAGATGCTACATGATGCAACCCGCGTTTTTCTTTGTAAGTACAGACGTTGTATTGGATGTAACTTGCTTTTGTTTCCAATCCGTGGCATTGGAGATTGTGTTCCTTTTCCTGCATACCCTGCACCAGTTTTTCTCGTTTCTTATGGACAGAAGTTATCTTGTACAAGCCGGTCTGAATACCCCCTGCCAGGCTGCTGGGTGAAACACTAGGTATTCCCCCACCCAGCACTCGGTTGCCTCCCAACCTATTCTCCTAGGCTCTCCTGAATTAAGGCCCCTGCAATCTGAACGCAATGGTATTGTTGCTCTTGCCCCTGGACAGGGCTAACAAGTAGAACTTATCTCAGGCTGCCTTAGCACTCTTCTGGAAGTTTTTTCTTAATTTCATTTCGAAAAGCTGTAACAGTGGTGTAAGCTGGTCTAGTGCCCACTTAGTGTAGGGGTTGTGGTCACGGCTTCACTAGCTGGTGCCTCGAAATTTCCTCACCATGTACCGGTACCTGTTATGCTGGGAACACCATAAGGCGTAACTAGGTGACGCATCGCTCCGGAACAATAAACTGTGGATACCCTAAGAAGAATAGATACTGATTTTAAAAAGTTCGTCTTATTTTCCCTCAAAGATACCACAAAGCTTCTGTGTTTCCAGGCTAGCACCTGTGTTCCTCTTGTCATCTATCTGAGCCCAGCCATCCGCTTAAGTCAGTTCCCTTGGAGTCTTGCCTTGTAGTTACTCCCCTTTACTTAGTTTCAGTTACCGTGCCCGATCCGATTTTACTATTGCAGCTCTGACGCTTGTGGTTCTTCGTCTGTTTGTTTGCGGCGCTATTCCTCCCATAATTTCGGGTTGTTCTGGAAGTCTTCCCTGCATTTATAGAAACCAAGCTCCATCAGGCAGGACGGACGGAGCTAGGTGGTGAAAAGATTCAAGAGGGAGAAAACGGTGGGCCGGACCTCTTTACAGTGATAGATGAGGCCTGAGATCGCTAACTAGTAACAGTACGAACGGCTACGTTCACTAATCTCTGCCACCGCCGCCCCAGTATCCACCGATCGATTCTTCTATCCAAACCAACAGCATCCCGCGATCATCCTCCTCCTCCATTCATATTCGAGATATCCGTCCGGCCATACACGGTCACTTCCCTACTGCATCGCCCCTGTAACCCTCCTGCATCTATAACGCTTACTGTCCGTGAGCTCCGTCATACATAATAATTTCATTAGTACATGTTCCCACCATTAATCTTCGACACTCCCAGGTCACACATCTCTCTACCTAACCCAGCCTCGGTCGTTTCCGCACTGTCTAAACCACCTCCCATTATCTTCCAGGGAAATATATATACTATCCTCCTCCCCCCGTCTCAAAACGAATTTCCCGAACACACACACCTGAAGTACCGACCAGGCCATCTTGTCCAACTTCCATCGACTGGTATATAGACCACGCATCCTGCCACTACTTTTCCATCTTCAGAAAATTCAGCATCAGCTTCACCGTTCACTCATTAATCACACGAAGCTCAACACTATCAAATCAACATCAGTAACATCACAAACAATGTGTCTTCCAATCTCTAAGGTGTTGAGGAGGCTTCGGTCCTCGAAGAGTCGCAAGCCAACGATGGCGGATGTCTACCCAGTGGAGAAGTCAATGAGCTTCGAGTCAACAACTACGGTCGACCTTTCATCAACAGCTTACTCTTCCACAAATGTATCCTTCGTCAAGCCGCCACCATTGCCAGTACGACAGATTGGTTTGAAGGAGAGCAAGGCTGCAGCTGCGTCATTGGCCAAGGCCTTCGAAGGTGATGAAGTATCGTTTTACTTCTTGGATACGCCCGACAAGAAGGACTCCCGCCGAAGCTCAGATGCAACCTGGAAACTTCACACGAAAATCATGGAATACACGGTAGCGGCACATTGCCGAAAGGGGCTCGTCCTTAGCATCGGAGAAAATCATGAAGGTGTCGCATTATGGTAAGCATCAAAGCTCGAGGAGAAAATTCTTCCCTCCCTCTAGTGAGACAAGGATTAGTGTTGACCCTTCGTCCGAAAATTAGGATGCCCCCTGGACACAACATGGATGACTGGTGGACAATGTTCCGTAGTGGGATGTGGAAATTGTACTTCAAGCTGAGCAAGGAGGGAAGGAAGCGATGGTTCAGAGAATTCCTGCCAAAGTTGCACGATACCAAGTAAGCATCAGCCTCCGAAATGATTTGTTATCTTGTTGTGCCAACAGCACGGCAAAAGTGACGAGGCAATTGTTTCCGATCGTATTGGCTAACGGTAGATTGTTGTTTTAGGGAGGAGGTTATGGCAGAAAGGGATCCCAACAGTTGGTAGGTTCATCACGCAACCCCTCTTTACGATTGTGAACAACCTAGCTGACTAAACATTACAGGTACCTCGTCTACATTGGGGTCATTCCAGACGCACAAGGCAGAGGATATTCAAGAAGGCTCGTTGAGCATGTCACTGTTATGGTATGTATCTGTTCTAGGGTCTTTTGCGATGTTTCGCGTAGATTATTCCATTTGACTAATTCATCTGTTGGTGTGTAGGCTGATGCGCTAAATGAACCCTGCTATGTTGAGAGCAGCGCCCGCAAAAATGTCGCTATCTATGAGCGATTCGGCTTTCAGAGGCGTACAGAGCTCATCCTGAATCGCGCTGACCATGAAGTTATGCTTGATATCATGGTCAGAGAGCCAGGCGTTCACTATATCCCCCACTCGGAGAAGCCCTAATCAACTTAGATAACGTTACAACTCACAACAAAAGCAACTAAAATCCCACTAACGATATGATACCCCTGAACGAGCATCTACAATAGACTGGATCGGATCGGAATTAGATTTTTTGGATACAACCGCGCACTCGGATAAGAAAAAAGCAGATGGTTATTTATTTGCTGCCGGTCTTCGAAATTCGATAGCCAGAATGGCACCTAATTTTTTAATGGTTTTCTACTTCCTTCAAATTTTCTTATACATTTGCATTTTATGGGTTACCAAGGAGTTTACTAGAATTGGTCTGTATTTACCTGGTCTGCTTTGGATATCTTTTTCATTTACATTTCGGAATTTTCCATGGGCGGAGTAATTGCTATTTTTCTCATTGTAATATGATTAATACCTCTCTCTCTTCCTGCTACCCATTAGCCCACTTATCACATTTCCTTTCATTTATAGTCTGCATAGATACGGGGCGCTTTTCTCATAGCATTTCCTGATAGGGCTGGGTGGGAACGTCTTTTTAATTCCTTTTCTTTCACTTGGCTATCACTCCTCTCGCCTTCTTATCTTAATCTTTGCATTCAATATGGTGCTTTGGGTCTGTTTCGCTTTCATTGCTTTTTTATATTTTAATTCTCTTTGCTGTTTTATTAGACTGCGGTGGTTTATTGCTTTTTACTCTGTTTAACTACAAGGGATGGGATTTAGACAAAAGGAGATCTAGACAAGCGCGAGCTTGAAAAAAAGGCACAGGGCGGATTGGAAGGCAGGCACTTCAGGCCAGAAACTATAACGGAATGGGTTTTGGGAATTGGGGTTCAAAAGGAAAAAAAAGAGTTGGAGAATGGTATTGGATGGTGGGCTGACGAAAGTCGTCCAGGCACTGTGAAGGGTGGATATTGGGAGCTTGGATAGGAATAAGTTGGACATCATGGCCACTGGATGGAATGGAAAGCAGCAAATCTAGACAAAAAAATAGAATAAAATAATAATAAATTTGTCTGTTAACTATATTGCCTAGTCTTTGTAGCACACTTTTCCATGCGCTTTGCTTTTTATTCCCTGATTCCCACCATAAAAACCTATACCATCAATCCGAAATAGTTGACCAGCCTTCTCATCATCAAAGTCATAAGTCAATGGCACAAGGATTTGGGCGAGTTTGTTTCGTATTTCGAATGGAGACAATGTTTTGACAGACACCATTCGAGTGACGGGTTGGGCGGAGATGACCGGGAGTTCGGGATTCAGCAGTTAATAATCCACACCATGCATTAGACACAGTCGGACACTCCCACGAGATTTTTCGGCCGTTGAGGAAACCCACCCTGCTTAGACACTTGTGCATGTTCCAATTAAACATTACCACAAAGCTCTCGCTCAATTTGCCGGGTGGTTTCATTTATTTGACTGGGCCTCTCTCTGACATGCCGGAGATCCTGTTACTTGCTGGGCTATGTAATATCACAAAATCGTCCCAACTCGCGACCCTCAGTAAAAAATTTCCATCCCTCTCTGTATGAAGGCATAACCGTATATCTATGCGGCAAGTCAGTCCCTGGGGCGTTTGTGGACTACAGCATGCCTCCCAGAATAGCATGCGTACAGGTTTGCTTAGTCCCAAATCTGTGGAATATAGCTAATTGAAGCTGCATGAACTGCAGTGGAGCACTGAATTTATAAACTGTTATGGTGTATATATATATATGTATATGTATAGCTGGCTTGTACAAAGTATCCATATATGCATAGCAAGTGCCGACCTTGAGGCTATGCTATTTTTGGCAAGTCCGATTGTAAGGCTTCTGAGGGGGAGGAAATCTGGGGGAGAAAATCTCCAATCTCCAAAACGGGCAAAGGGGAGAGGACTACTTCAACCCAGCATGTTTCCAAGTAGCGAGAACCCCGACTCGATCCGCACACGTAGCTAATCGGGCATGCGGAGCGAAGGGCTCGCTTTGCTGGCATAGCATTGAGAATCCGGAGGTTACCGGTAGGGGACGTTGCGATCGGACGCCGCGAACCCCCCCGAGATTATCAATTTCTCAACTTTTGCGAGTTCTAATGCTGCTGCAAGTATAGCTTTACGCGTACGGCTAGTAGTGATTTACGTGGGTGTCTGAGTTGCGAGTCTGCTGTGCCCATTGGAGGTGAAGGGGGGAAGGGGGAGGTTGGTGGTGGCCAGAGCATTGTACGGATACTGATACAGTGTATCTCTACACCATTTGGTGGTGTATCAGTATTGCGAGAAGCTGTCTTGTAATTACGTCTCTTTCGCAATTTGGCTGCCTTCAGTAAGTTTGACATCCAGAGAAAGTCCCTTGGGGTGACCGAGGTGTCTCAGACGTCAGCTCAGGTCGTCTGTACTACTATAGCGCTATTACTCATGATCAGGCTGTCCAGCCTGGCCAGCATAGCATACGCAGAGCCACCAGCAAGGTCAAGCTAGAATTCATTCTCAGATGCCAAAAGTTGGAAAATTGGAGCTAATTCTTTAATTATCCTCTGTAGCCAATTGTAAAATTCCTATTCCCTCGGTGATAATCCCCGGGGAGATCAAGGCAACTAGAAGGATGATTAAGATACCCCTGCGAGTGACTTTCATGAATCCCAGGCCAGTGGGACACCGATCGATTTCTTCCCTGACCGGGACTTGCCTTCGGGACCTTTTTAGCATGTTTGGTTGTAGGTTATATACATGGCCTAAATTGGTGAACAATTGGACTGGGGGATTTCAGCACCGAGAATAGTAGATCATGATCGTCTGATAAATTTTCACAAGAAGTGGATTCGCATTCTTGTACTGTTGATCGTAGGGATCTACCGTACTTGCCTAGTGATACCGTACCTGCTCATATACCTTGTTCCCCAGGCCTTGCTGCAGATATCTGACCAACCAAACTTCCCCCCCCTGGCACATACATATGAATTCCTTCTTCTTTTCTAACCTTGGGCTTCACCCTGCGGGGCAAATACATTTGCAGCGCTCTTCGATGTATGCCCCGTAAATAGAAGGCAGTAGATATTTGATCCAGAGAGAACTCATCTATAAAAACCTGCGATTGCAGGATCAAAAAGTTTTATTTGCCATTGCATAAGGCTTAACTGCCATCCACTGGAGCAAAATTATGATGTCAAAAAAATTATGATGTCAAAATCCGTGATTGACTTATGGACGTCGGCCCGAGTTCCTATGACTAGGGTAAACAGGCCGCAGACCAGACTATATATGCGGAAGATACTTTTCCGGGCTCCCCTAAGCGATCATCGGGTTTATCAGCGTGTCTCTTGTCCTGCTGTCATGGGCTATTTGTCTTGCTGCATCCACTTCGCCCCGGGGGGTTGGAGTGTGATTCACCAGGGTGCAGGAAGGCAGGATATACTGCTATACCGGGTGTACTGCGGGTGGAGGAGCATAGTGATCTATATTGGATATTTATGTTGTTAGGGTTATTTCTCTGTAAATCACTGCCTGCCCGATGCTGTAAACTTTGCAGGGGCAAAACTATCTGCATACATATGTATGTACGTAAGCCTATAAGAGTGATGTGTACTTGGTTTTATATCCGGAACCTAAGCTAGTTAGCAACTTTAGTCCCACTACCCTATCCGGTAAAAAAAACCTTATTACAACTACCCTATTGAGCATCAAGCCACACAAAGGTTCATGGCATCATGTGACTAAAGCGGGCGCAGTACGGTGGATCCATATCGATATCCACCCGTGTTCGATAATCGAGGTCCACAGTTGACGATCCCAGATATAAGAAATGTTATACTGTACTTCTTACTCGAGGAACATCACATGTAGAGTAGATGTACATGACATCTAATACATCATACATAAATGAATACGGCAGGGCGAGGGGGGTGTAAGTACGAACGGGAGAGGTCGAACAGACGAGAAT
Source organism: Terfezia boudieri ATCC MYA-4762 (assembly GCA_003788615.2). Classification (NCBI taxonomy): domain Eukaryota; kingdom Fungi; phylum Ascomycota; class Pezizomycetes; order Pezizales; family Pezizaceae; genus Terfezia; species Terfezia boudieri. The sequence continues at coordinate 408,143 of ML121527.1, read as the reverse complement.
GTAGGGCAGGCTCCAGTTACGGCCACGGAATACCGAAAATGCTAGAAAAGTGTATCAACATAGATAAAGGTAGACTACCCTACATCCTACATTTACGATCGTTCCACTAAGCATCTGAGGTATAGCCTAAATCGAACTGCAGTTGACAAGTACACTAGTTTCTCCAGTGTACAGTAGCCCCAATTCGCCTGGGATCCCGTACCTAGATGCATGATGTTAGTTGCGTACAGTTGCAATGACTACATGCGTATAGCATGCGTCAATAGGCAAGCCGAGCCAAATCCTACCAAATCAGCGCGCGCTCTTCTCTTCGGTAAATACTCATCATACCTGAGTTATCCAGTCACGTCCTCGCAACTCGCTAACTATAGCCCTCCCCCCGCCCCCTCGACACATAATATATTTACGAACACTTGATTTCGACGCGTTATCCCACCGACCCACAGTGGCCTCCAAAAGTCTCCTGTATGGCCACGTCCAGAAAGAAAAAAAGTAGGCCCGGTCTCAACTCGAGCTAGCCCTGAAACCTACCTAGAGAAATACCCTGGACTAGCCTTGATGCAGATAAAACCCAAGCCTAATTTGCAATATGGCAACCTTTGATTTTAGAGATTTCAGAATAATTGTAGGCAAATATTATCAACATATCAAATGCGTCCGTTCTCTCCGCACTGCTGCGCTATTGACTTTATTGCGTCTATGCTCGGTCCCACGTACACCTCATTCACGCTTCTTCATGCCTCTACCCGGACTTCAGCTGCCAGCAAAACCACGTAGTCTAGACAACTCTGCTTCCATCATGCTTCTACCGCACTTCTATGGATCAGCATCGGGCCTCAGTTCACCTCCGCATTAGCAACGTGGATTGAGCTGGACAAATAATACCCCCCTTCTACCTCTCGTGTTGTGTTGTACTGCAGGCCAGCCCCCTTCCCTCTGTAGCTGCCGCACACCCCGCACCCTTAGCCACTAACGGATGGGAGGTGACCTATTGAGCTTCTCCCGATCTTCTAGACCGAACCCCCCGTCGCCCTCTTCAGGAACACGTCAGATACCACCACAATAATATTAGAAAAAAGTAAAATATTTACGGCCTCCACTACTACTCCAATTCCCAAGCACCACGTACTACCTAGCACCGTTCGAAAATACGATACAACCCTTTAAGGTTTGCCACCTCACTGACGTGGTTCAGCAAGGACTTCGGCGGGACGAGTCTCTTTCTGAATGCAGGGAACAACACATTCTCAATAGCGTTCACAAGCTCCTCCCTTCTTTGGCCCAAAGCCTGATCCGTTGCTGCCGCGGTAGTTGTCCTTTCAACCCCGCCCGTGGCCCCACTACTAGGACTGACGGCAGGGCGTGGAGACGAGGAGGGAGGCGGCAGAATTTCGGGAACATACCAGCCTGCGATCTCTCTTAACATGCTCTCAAAGCATTCAAGCTCGCTAGTCCAATCTACATTAGGTCCGAGCCGGAGTAAAAACATAGGAAGCTTTCCCATGCTCGGTAGATAGCCCTTCACCAACAACGGAAGAGTGCAGAGATCTCCCTCTTCAGTAATTGTCATGTTAAAGTAATCAAGCAACATTGCCCGCTTGTTTATGATGAGGGAAGTTGTAGCCTGTGTAATGCATCGAAAAGTTGCGGGGGAAAGTCAGTAAATTCAGTACTTGGCAGATGTGCTCAGGTTTAGTGAAGACTGGGGTATATGCAGGTGCATGCAGCTTGATGTAGGTGGCATATGTGAGTTAGAGTGATGGGTAGGTATAAGCAATGACGAGGCAGGCCGAAGAGAAGGCTAGCAGAAGTGCAACTATCACCGTACCTCCACAGCCTCGTCCCAGTCAAATGCCGAATCATGTAGATCTCCGGTACCCGCCATGACAACATCCCTTTCCCCTTCTGCGTGCTTCTCTTGATCTGCCGCGATTTGGACGAGACAACGAATTGCTAACGGTGGATCTAACTTTATCGTTCCAAAGTTTCCGAAATCCGATAGTCCAATTTGATAGAAGAGTTCGAAACTGCAGTCACAGAAGTTAGCTGATTAGTCATGGAAGATATTAATCGAACCATGGAACTGTTCCATGCAGGTCAAAGAATGCCTGACCGGCACGGTGCATGTTCTGGATTGTTGTGCTCCACTCCCGCAATCCAAAACGTGGTACCTGAAGTACAAACTTACCATACGGCTGCATAATCGACAAGGTAGAGCTTCACGCCATGCTGCATTGCTGCTAACCGCCGAGATTCATCAACGATACCAACAAATGTATGGTCCCGAAATACTTCGTAAAGGCCGTTATGCATTGACTTCCTGACGTCTGCACGAAGTCGCTTGATTGTTTTGTAATTATATTCCTGCCACTGCCTGGGTTCTTCGGAAGTCGTTTCATCGTCTACTTCAATTCCGGTTGAGCTCTGTTGTTTGAATAAAGTTGTTATTTTTTGTGCTTTCGCATCAACCCTGTTCAGGTTATTTTCATTGGTTTTCTGAACCAGGCGAGTGGTATTTGCACTCCTGAATGGTGCTGTAGTTACGACCTTGCCCCCTGGGCTGGGTTTGGTTTGCGAGTCACTATCGGGTCGGAGGGGGAGCTTAGACCCTGCTCCCGGTATCAATGTTTGCGTCAAGAAAGACCTAGAAGTATCCACTGCTGCTAGTTGTTCTCGGATCTTCTCGGTAATCAATTCGACAATCTCATCCTCATGGAGAAAGTTGACCTCCCGCTTTGTTGGATGCACATTCACATCAACCAGATGTGGTTCAATTTCAATTGATAGATATACGAACGGGTGGCTACCTTTGGGAAGGAACATTGCATAAGTTGCTTCAACTGATTTCTTGATCAGCGTGGATTCCACCGATCGATCTAAACGTATTAGTTTTTTGACCGAGGCTATGCCGGATGGTGTCATACGGTTGATAAACAGAAGAAGTGTCATCTTCTTCACATTATAGTTTGCATTACTGACCATCCCCGTGGCCTTGAAACCTAAGTGCTTGTCATTGACTTCTAGGCTCAAGAGCTCGTTTGCGACAGCACTGCCGTGGATATTGCGTATCCGGCCAATGATTGAGGCACTTGAAGTGGTTGATACCCCCATATCGGCATCGCCATGCTTTTGTACCTCCGTAAGCTCTCAGTTCATGCAGCACGGTATTTCGCCAAGTGAGACCAACCTTCTTGCACGAAAACGACACACCTTCACAATGCACTGCGTAGCGACCCACAACATCTAAGATCTTGGAGTACTCTTCGGGAGCGGATCGGAATGCCCGACGCCGGCTAGGGACATTGTAAAACAGATCCTCGACCTGGGATGAAAGTGGTTAGCCGACCCATCTTCCTGTTGGAGACATTTACAAGAACACATGGGCTGACAAACTGTAATTTGAGTTCCTTGTTTCCCCGCAACTGGTTTAGGATCAGCACTCATCCCTGGTTTTGATGGGACAAGCTTTCCATCCGAATAAACGGCTCTGAGCAAGACCATCCATTAACATACATCAAGTCTTCAATGAATTTCTTTTGCACAACTGACCTCCAAGCACAACTAGAATCCTTTGTTTTGGTAGTGACCGTAAGATGTGCAATGTGACTGATACTTGCAAGAGCTTCGCCTCTGAAACCGTAGGTACCGATAGATGTGAGATCTTCAAATTGTTGCAGCTTTGAGGTTGTGAACCGCTCACATAGGATTGTCATGTCATCTTTCTAGAAATGGATATCAAGATGAGCTAATGCCTCCCCGATTACAATATGTTGGGATGGAAGTTTTTCCACAGACATTTATGCCGTGACCGTTGTCTGTGATTTGTAGGAGCTTCAACCCTCCATCTTTGACTAGCACGTCAATGGAGGTGGATCCGGCATCCACCGAATTTTCGATAAGCTCTTTAAGTGCATGCACAGGAGCAACGATGATTTCTCCCGCGGCAATTTTGTTAACTACGTTTTGATCAAGAGCCTATATATCTGATCAGTTGCGTATTTGTAGCAGAACTAGGTTGTAACTAGACTAACCTTGATTCTTCGCGGACCTGACAGGGCTTCTTCGACTTTCCTTTTGGTACCTCTTTTCAGATGCTTATCTGCTTCCGTGTCGATATCCATCGTGATATTGCAACATGGGCTGTAATGAACTGCGACAGAATATGGCTTCAGCACGACCATATGGGAAGACGCGTTTAATGCGTGGCGCAGAGCACCCGCGCCTTGGTTTTTTCCCGTGGTCCAGTGACGCCTTGGCAAATTTCGGTAAAGCAGCCCTTCGGAAATTCTCCGCATCGCAGTGCCAAGATTTACAAGTCCCAAAATTTTCCCGAAGCATTTTAGATTTGGACCGAAAGATATTGTAGACCGCCATCTCAACTATCTCGCTGTTAAACATAGATTCACCATCATGGGCAGAAGCAATCGAGTACGCAAAAATAAGGTAAAGGGGAAGACTGATCCCCTAGGTGGGGTCCGAAACCTAGACATTGGACAACATTCAGCATTGAGGGAGACGAAGATTCTCCCCGTTGTCAAGAACATATCATCAATCAACGTAAATGAACGAGTTCAAGCCGTTAACGCAGTCGCAAATCTGGTGGAAGACTCAACATGCCGGAAACTGCTGTTGAAGGAGAGGATTGTCGCTGCCCTAATGGAGCAGACATTGAATGACTCTTCACCGGAGGTCATAGTGAAAGGATGGGGAGTCCTGCGAAATTTGGCTGTGGAGGAAGGATACGACGTGTGCCTGCATATGTATCGAAAGGACATTCTCACCCCTATAGCTGCTGCAATATCAAAAGTAAGAAACCCACTGCTTTTTATTTTAGTAGATTCTAATTTGGGGTGAATACAGCTCCAAGAGACTATAAGATCGTTAATAAATGTCCCTGCCTCTGTGGATAATATCACGAAAAAGTTAGTCTGGGGATATGCAGAAAATGTGGTTGGGCTGGTAGCTAGCATCTGGCATGGTATCCACCTGTTCTCACGAGTTCACATATTTGCTGACAATTTAATAGTGGCGAAGCTACAGAAGAAGTTGTTGAGGCTGTCAATAAGCTGAACATCTTTCCTTTCCTCATGGGTTTACTGAGCCCTGAGTGTAAAGCTCCTCGGGCCGTCCAGAATATTGCAGCACAATGTTTGAATGTCATTACCGAAGAGCAAGACGAGTTGATTAAATCCATCATTGATTCTGAGGATGTATTTGTCCCATTAATTCTCCAATTGAGGGACACTCCGACATCAAGCCCCATGGACCCTCTCCTCAGGACGGTTGCTGTTTGTGGTATGCCCCTATGTCAGCAACTGTGTTGTGTATTCCGCCTTTTCATACACTGACTTCAAGCTCGCAGGTGTGGCCCACAATATCTCCGATTTCCTCAGTGTCTCCGGGAATACTATCAATCCATTTACCGACTCCATAAATCTCACAAAGCTCACTGCCATTATTCAAGCTGCATCCAACATTAAACCCCCAGCCAACGACTCTACTCTAACAGGTGGAGAACCAGTAACCGAGGGTGAGCGAATTGAAGCACTCAAGGATGGCCTGGAAATCTTAACATCAATCATTGCTTCTCTGCAAGATGATATTGACGGCAAAATTCCTGTTGAGGTTTCATTTCCCGATTCCGACTTTATGGATGAAGACTCCGAAGAGGAGCTCGAGAATGGAGTGGATAAGGATGAAGATGGGGTTGATGATGAATCTGAAGTTGGTTATAAATCGATGGATGAAGAGGTTATGCTTGAAGATATGGCGATGGTTACTGCGGTCGACTGTGACGACTCCGAGGAAGCAAACGATGCCTCATCTGAGTGCCCAATTGCCCATCTCATTGAAGTTGTCATTCCTCTCCTTTTACCACTCTGCGCTCCTCAAGACCATTCCTCAAATTCCCTAGCAGTCCAAACCCGCGCTATTAATTGCCTCAGTAATATCTCTTGGACCTCCAGCACTGCTCTTCCCAAGTCATCCCCATTGTTCCAATCCTTCCAGAAGCACGCCCTCACGGTATGGACATCCATTGTCGTCCTTATCCTCCGCTCAAATACCGCAAACATCGAATTAGCTGAGGCTGTGACTGGGCTCTCGTGGGCGATTGCGAAGGCCCTGGGAGGAAAACTCCCCATAAGTCAACCCACCAACGAAGGGGGAGTGGGGGAACATAAAATCTTTATGTCCCTTTACAACGCCGCTACAACGGACGACCTCCGGACTAGGTGCGTTGGCGTCCTGGGTTGTCTGGGACTAGCACCGGGCAGAATCGGTGTAAACAAGGCAAGTCCATCCCCTTTCTCCATATCCATTTCAAATACTAGCCAACGAAGTGTCTTCGTTTTACATTTTTCATGACATGGCCTATACACACCCACCACGTGGTTGGTCCATTAGCATTTCCAGGTCACGTGATGTACACTACTGAGCTATCTTCTTTCCTGTTTGAGTAGCACGTAGCGGTTTGAAATGGTGATTAGGGGAAATTCTTTAATATTCTGCACGTATGTAACGCAGATGTATGCTAACGTGGAACATGTTTCTGGAATGTAGGAGATCGGGGTATTTTTAGTTACAAGTTTATCGGCTCTTCCACCAACAGGGAATACCGCTACGGATCCTGCCATTGAGGCCCTCAATGCCATTTTCGATGTGTATTCTGATGCTGAATTTGACTATGACGAGCCGGTGTTTGTCAAACATAACTTTCTTGAACATCTCAAATCTATTCTGCCAAAGGTCCAGTCTATGGTAGGATTTTACCTCTCTATTTTCTATTTCTGACAGCACTGGGCCTCCCTCGGAATTTCCTCCTTTAGCCCTACTGAACTCTTTCTCTTGTTTAATCTTTCTACATGCTTTGTTACGATGACGATGCTAATCCTGCTTCGCGATCCAGACAAAGAAGATAGACAAAAGGAGATTCCCTGAGCAACGTGCTAGGGCTGAGGATGCCACTCAGAACCTCCGTAGGTTTATCGAGTATAAGAAAAAAGAAAGGTCGTAGGATAATCATACTTGTTATGACAAAATTGTTACAAGGCACTAAGTAATCTGTGTTTGCGTTTTGTGTGTTCGGTTTTGCGATGAGCATTCACGTTTGTTTAGCCTCACTCAAGGACTTTTATAGCCGGACAAAAGTCCGAAATAGCGGGTTTTTTACATTTAATCTGTCGCAGGACTACATTTTGACATTTGTACCTTGTTTCTCTACCCATCATTAAAGCCTACTCAGTGAAACCGTACTCTAACCTGACTTCACCACCCATCGTCCCCTCCCTTTTTTTTAGCAAGGACTCCTTACGGCCTAGTTTCATCTCCCTCCGACTCACCCCCTTTTGATGTTCGCCCCATCATTCTCCATCAGTCGCATGAGCTTTCTAATTTCTTCTACACCCATAAGAAATTGTTCGCCCTCTGGTGATTAATTCATTGGGATGCAATCTGGGCTTCCATGCTTTGAAGGAAAGAACAGAACAAAGACAGAGGAAAGTAGAACATAGATATGTGACCCTTGGATAAGTCATACTTCAATTGAAGATCTCTGGCTCTCACGGGACTATGGGACTACTATGCCTGATGATGGTATTGCTGTGGAATTTAAAACAAGAGTATAACCCCATTTATTCTTGCATATACCGGTACTGAGACTCATTATTAGTACATACGATACAATTTCCCTTACCTATTTGGCAGCTCGTGTAGCCTAGCTACCGTTTTAGAGGAGGGAAAGGACGTCGTTTTCAAGTGGGACCTCCGCTTACTTTGTTGGAGAATATCTTACCCCAAGGAAGCGGACTGTTTATGCCGCGACATTGGTGAGCAACATCTATACCGCATACTAATCACTCTCGTTGGTCTGCACACCGAGTCAGAAAATCGGTTCTGTCAATGGCTCATAACGGATGTACGAGATTTTATTTCTTCTGGTTTGGACCTAGGAACAGCGTACGCAGTTGCAAGGACTGCGTGGCACAATTTCAATATACCGCACTGTTTTTCCGCGTTGACTACTGGAGGCAGCGACTATGGTGGTGGATAAACAGAATGGGGGAGGCGCGCACGAACGCAGTTATTAAGGATGAAAATGGGTGGGGGATGATTGCGTCACCGTATACGGTTATGCCCCGTCGCATGTGGGATGTGAAAAGTAACCGGGTTGTGGCCTTCCGTAATCGCCTGGCAAATTTCTGAATGATTAAAGAAGTATCACCACATTTGATCCCTCTGGATCAGAATTATCCACAATTCTGGGCCGTCACACACAGTTGGACAGCGGACATGGTGGGGCTCGACAGCTCAGTGAATGGGTACCAGTAGCCCATACCGTTACCAGCAGGAGTTAGCTTGGAGCAGGTGCGCACTGAGCTGCTCGGTTTCGGTGGTGAATATGCGTGGTTAGATGTAGCATGTTTGAGACAGGACTCAGAAATGCACCTCGCACAACTCAAAGCTGAGGAATGGCAGGTCGATGTGCCAACCATTGGAAACATAAGTATATCTTGCATCATCGAGGATTGTCCGATATTTCAGCGGGCTCGGGCGGGCGTTTAGTCCGACAGGTTGGGAGATTGAGCGACACTGGCTAAAGCGAGCATGGACATTACAAGAGATCAGACCAGAACCAATTACACATACTGGCGGGGTATGCGCGGGCGCTCCATTTTTAGATACTACAGGACCTTTCGGCCTGGTGGCCACATTGTTACCTTTCGCACTGCTCTCGCAGATTGCCGAAGACGCCGCCGACCTGAGAGGATGGGTTGCACAGTCTTTGATCTCATTACTGAGATGCGAGACCGCTACTCTTCAAACCCCGTTGACAAAGTTGCTGGACTGGTTTACCTTCTTCGCACGCCTCGTCTCCAAACATATACTGCAGATAGCACTGATGAGGAAGCCTGGGTACGATGTTGCGACAATCTTGGTTTCATTCGGACTCGAGCTTCTCTTTGATTTTCCCGGCCGCGGCAGTGATACCCAATGATACCCCACCTGGAAACAATTGACAAACTGGCCGGCACGAACAAAGGGAATCCCACATAGAGCTCCCGTATGGTCCAATCCCACAATTCCTCGCTTCAGGCCTGCAATTGCGTTGGGCAGACCTGGGGTATTTACTACAGGGGCGTATCTCCTCCGTGAGGTGCTAATTGAGAGCTCAGCCCATCATCCTGGTGAGTATTACGTGAAGCGGGATTCCAAGGTTGTTGTATTCTCCAGCAGTTATGAGAACCAAACTCTTATCACGAGTGGAAGATATACTCTTGTGGGGTCACAAATGAGCGAGGCGTGTAATTGGGTTGTTTGTAATAGTAAGGGAAGTATTGGTGGGATCATCGATACACTGCCACCGACTATATGCGTTGGTCTAATTCAGGCCGCATTATTTCAGAAAGTGAGTGTCCTCAGAACAGATTATACCAGTGAGCTTTCTCACGGTGACCTCTGTGCGGAACAAAATGCACCATATTGCGTTTTTGTATAGGTAGGGGTTTTCTTTATTTAGGTTGATCTACCTCGAAGTTAGGGTGTGCTATGTTTAAGCTACTAAGTTTTGGTTCGTAGTTCGGATGTTAAGGTGGGCCTGCAAAGGGGGGTATATAGGCACGAGTTATATGATTGACCTGATACAGTAGGAGGAATTATTTCATTCATGTAGACGAGCTCATGGTGAAGGGCCTTGTTGGATTACCCTGAAATCAGGTATTTTTCCCGTAATAACTCGTTACTCGTTCCCAAACTAAATTTCGCGGAAGAGGTGGACCACCGAAGAGAAGCCAACAAGGCCGTCCAGATTGATCCATGCCAACAACTCCTGCCACAACAGATATCTCAGGGTACTACACTAGCTAGGCTTTCTATACAGACTAGATAAATTGTATTCCAATGCTATTGAATATGCTCTACATATGCGCCTACTTGAGTATAACAAACTGGTGGAAGACATTTGAGGGTTTGCCCACGGCTACTGATAAGGCAGGTAGGAGACATGAATTGACTGAATTGCCTATCAATTGACTTCTAAGTTTGTTGTCGAGGTTGGCCAAACAGTTTACTTCAGTTGGTCACAGGATTTAATCTGGCTTGCCAGAGACGTCAGAGCGAGATCTAGATTCACAAGCGGTTCCCATATTACCTAGCACACCAAATTCTGTAATTTCAATAATTTTCCTAACACTCGCAGGAAAGATCTACAATCGCCCTGTAACAGTTTGCCAACGGACAGTAAAGACAGTAATTTTTGCGTGGCCTTAAGCCCTCCATTAGTCAAATAGAACTCTGGTTGTGTACTTTTCGATATCACCGGAGAAGCGGTGCCCAAAATCTCGTTCGGCATGCCGAACAATCATCCAGACTGGGTCCCTTCGGCAACACGCATCTTGGCGATCCTCGCTGCATTCGATAAGCGATAGCGAAAAAAAAGTTGTGATGGCAGCGGAAGCTTTCACCCAGTCTCCATTCCTAAGTATATACCCGATCCCCGACAAATTGATCCAGCAGGTACCTCAGCAGTGAGGACGATCTTAAGCACTTCCTTTATATCGAAATTATATCGAAAAAATCCGTTTGGCATTGGTTCTATGCCCCTTCTCGGGCCCCGTGGTCGCATCCCACTCCAAAGATGCATCCTCTGCACTCATAACATTCCTCGGTTACAGGTCCAGTTTGCTAAACAGTTACCTCAGAACGCGCGGATATTCTCCACGACCCCAACCCCACTGCGAAAGGGCGGGCATGTGAAATCAAAACCAAAGCCCAATCCTGTCTTCTCCAAGCCTGTCTCATCCAGCTTCGTCCGTCGGGTTGGCGAGCCTTGCCCAGTGCGCCAGGGAGGCCATTTTGGAGGCCGTTCTAGAGATAAGAAAGAAGTGGACATTCAGAATTATACAGACTTACGGCTGAACTTCTTTATGAAGAGATTGCACCAATATTGGGACGAAGAGTTGAAAGAGCTGGGGGTTACGTATGCGGAAGCGAAAGAGGAGTTTAATTTATTTGTTGATAGAGTTCTATCACAGGATTTTAAGACGCTGCCTCCAAGCCCGATCGATGGTGGGGAATCAGAAAATTTTCTACTGAAGGAAACAGCTATACCGACACCGTTGGAGTTGAAAAGGGCACAGAATGTGGGGGAGGAAGTGTTTGATTCGATTCTAGTAGAGAAATATAGGTCCTTTACCTTGAGGGAGAAGTCTGCTCCTATTGCAGAAATGCAGCGATGGTTGACCGATCTTCAGCACCCACACGAATGGTATCCAGAAACGAGGTCCATGCAGCGGACTTGGATTATGCATGTTGGGCCTACGAACTCAGGAAAGACCTACCGAGCTTTGAAACGTCTCGAGGAATGTTCTTCTGGGATCTACGCTGGCCCGCTGCGCCTCTTGGCCCATGAGATTTACGATAGGTTCAATGCAAAGGGAATTAGCTGTAACCTTGTCACGGGGGAGGAACAGAGACTGGAGCATCTTCAAGCAAAAATCACTAGTTCAACAGTCGAGATGGTTGATACAACGAGAGATGTGGAGGTTGCTGTGTTGGATGAGATTCAGATGATTGGGGATAAATACCGAGGATGGGCATGGACACATGCGCTCCTTGCTGTGAGGGCTAGGGAAGTGCATATGTGTGGTGAAGAGCGGACAGTTGAGCTTATTAAGAACCTCGCCGCCCTCACAGGAGATAAGCTTGTTGTTCACAGATATAACCGATTGGGACCGCTACACACAGCGAATGAGAGTTTGAATGGAGACTGGAATAGTATACAGAAGGGAGACTGTGTCGTGACATTTTCACGGAAAGATATCTTTGCGATCAAGAAAACGATTGAGGAGAAGACTGGCAAACGGTGTGCGGTGGTATACGGTGGACTACCGCCAGAAACGAGGAGTTACCAGGCGAGGCTGTTTAATGACCAGAGTAATGATTATGATGTATTGGTGGCCAGTGATGCCGTGGGGATGGGGTTGAACTTGTAAGTCCGACCCAAATAAACAGTTGAAAGTTAAAATGCTTACATTTTCTATCCATATAGATCAATCCAACGAGTCATCTTTGAAACCCTCACTAAATACGACGGAGAGTCCGATAAGTTACTCGAAGTCCCACACATCAAACAAATTGGAGGCCGAGCAGGTCGATATCGTGTGGCCCCTAGCCTACCACAGAAGATCTCCGGCCATGAAAATGGTGAACCAGGAACTATCCCACCGGTTGGCCCCCTTCCTGCCATGCCTAACCCTGGCATCGTAACTACTTTCGAAAAAGCCGACCTCAAACTCCTTACTTACGCCATGAATGCCACTACCCCCGATATCAAAACCGCAGGCATTCATCCTCCAGACCGAGTTATTGAGAAATTCGCCAAAACCTTCCCTGTGCGAAAGCCGTTTTCCCAGATACTAGAGAAGATGGTTCAAATGTCTCGCGTGAATAGCAATTTGTTCCATTTATGTTCTATGGATGCTTCAATGCATTCAGCGGGGGTGGTTGAGGGAACGAAGGGTTTGACTGTTGCAGAGAGGATTACAATAATGCAGGCGCCGTTGCCGAGGAATAACCCTAATGTCAAGCAGGCGCTGGTGGCTTATAGTAAGTTAATTGCGGAGAGTAGAAGTGGGAGTATTTTGGATGTTGCGGGCCTGGAGTTTGATGTGTTAGATGATTATCTGGAGGCGAAAGAGGAGGAGGCAAAGAGGGCGGAAGCGATGAAGAATGCGGCGAAGGGGAGTCAAATGGAGCTATCAAAGATGTGGAGTGAGGTTGCTGTGCCCAGGGACAGCAGTATGTCGACGTTGCCGGCGTTGGAGGGTTTGCATAAGAGTACAATGTTGTGGTTATGGTTATCGTAGGTCTACCAGCTCACGTCATGGGACTTGTTTGACTAGTGGTGCTAATTGGTGGGTTTGGCAGGTACCGCTTCCCGTCGGTATTTACTCCAAGAGAAACGGCTTTCGACTTGAAAAAAATCACGGAAGACGCTATCCAAGATATCCTAAGCAAGACGAACTACAACCGCGCCAAGAAACTCCGGTCAAGAGAGAAGGCGAAGAGGAAGGGTGCGTTTGGGGAACTTGATGAATTGCTGATGGAGGACGGGGTTGTTGAGAATCCTTGGGAGGAGAAGCCCCAGGCTGCTACTGCAGCTTAAACGTTTAACTAACCTAGAGGGCATGATATCTTGATTGTTCAAATATAGGGTTGATCCTAGTGCTTGGCTGTATGGGAGGTTATATAAAAGTTTTGACTGGGTTTTGATCAAGCAGTTACTGGAGTTAAGTATTCTTTTTTTTTTTTTCCTCCCTTGGTTGAAGGGGGATGGGCGGCGAGGGGCGGGCCTATTGTAGCTACTGCCTGGGCTCTCATGATATACATACATATGATTCTGGTAATTAATCACCTCTCATACATATATTCTCATATATTGAAGTATGAATAGTGCATGAGCTCTTGCTATGAACATGATGCTGAAACGAGGTCTCTTTCCCTTGAGCGCTGGAGTGGAGTACTTCCCAAAGCAGCAGTAACACTCACGTGGCAATTTTAGGACAGCATTACCGGGTTCCTACAGTACGTATTCGTAACATCATTCCATTCATTCATTCATCCGATCCGTTCTCTTGCGAGCCGTAAAGTACTCGTTTAAATATACAACTTATTAAAAGCTCAAATGACCTTCCAACTTGCCCTCGTGCCATTGCAAGTGACAGTCGAGAGCCCTCAATTGTGCCTTCCACAGTGACAACTTCATATGTTAGATATCCAGGCAAAACGCAAGCTCGCAAATGTCAAACATCAGCTCAACGGGCGGTCTAGAATGTCGCCCTCCCTCAGCCGGTTGCCATGGGACGGACGCCTCGACGGACATTGGCTGGCCGCCCCGAAGCATCGGTCGACAAGACATTGGATTATAGCAACGAGCGATGTCGCCATCCCAGCTATCCCATTCCGGGCAACGTGGGGTCGCCAATCGAACGACGCCCGTCATCACAAAGCGGTTCGTTCAGGAAAAAATAATAAAAATTATGTTGCAATTGCAGAGGAGGTTTGCAGCAGTGAGTAAAAAATATTGGTAAAAAAGAAAACGAGAGGGTATCAGACGTATGGCGTTTTCTAGTAATACAGGTTGTTGTTGAATTCCTCACGAAATGTTTTTCGCTCCGGGGGATGGGAATCGAGCGCGGGGGGGTGACATACAATTTCAAAGTCGTAATAATACTAATACTTGCCGCGTTCCACTGCTAGAGGATCCTGAACTCATCGTCTGATTTCACAAGAACTAGGACGAGGACCAAGAGAGGTGCGAAGCAGCTGATATTCGACCCCCTCCCCCACACGCACAACCTAATTTTGATCCTCTCTTTGCCCTAGAGCTGAAGCAATTGCAGGTCGAGCTCGAGGCATTGCTTTGCCGAGAACTGCTTTGAAAGTACTTCTTCTGTTTTCCATAGTTAATTGATACTCGCCATCATGGCATCGGTGGGAGTTGTTCGCACGGCGGAAGAAGCTGGTGAGTCAATTGAGTTGATGTATCCGAGTTTCTACTATGGTAAGCTGACCGGATGTCACAAATAGTTGCGAGAGTCGCATACCTTTCTAGCGATGTGGTAATTTCAGTCCAGCAGACTCTTGGGCAACAGTCCAAGTACTCTGCCCAGCTGAGCTCACTTTCGGCAACAAAGACCAAGAGCGTAATAGCTCAAGCAGACGAATTGCCTGAAGTATGTTCCAAATCCGTATACCAAAAGCTGGGGAAAGAAGGGAAGAAGCTAATGTAGGCCGGGTCCATCGCAGATTCAAAAAATACGGCACAGCGCAGATCCATTACTGTCCGTTCACGATCCTGCACGCTCTGGAAAGTTTGTCTCTGTCACCACCACCTCAAGCACCCTCATAAGTTCTATACCCCATCTCTACAAGCTCACAAATGTCCCAGTGGTGCTTCATGTCTCCATGCAATCGGAAGAGTTTCCGGATTACGCAGATATCACCTCAATCAGGCAGTCCGGATTGATTATGGTGCAATCCGAGTCTCTTGTTGATGCGCAGGATATGGCGGTTGCTGCTCATGCCCTTGCCATACGATCTGGAAAGGGTGTGCTTCATTTCTTTGCAGGATCTGCAGCGCCTGGGTCTCCGATACTGGCAGTTGGAGAGGAATTGCTTAACGAGGCATATGATAAGGTGAAAATTCGCTCTTACAGGGTGAGGGAAGGACGTGCAACTGCTTTATACAGCGATGATGGCGTCAAGGCGGAAACTGCCGAGCTTGTGCCATCTGCCAGTAGTACTCCAGCAGCAACCGAGACTCCTGCCACAACAACGGCGAGTACCCTCGCTGGTATCCTCAATGGACTGTCCAACTCTACCAACCCCAGCAGCGTCAGTAGCGAGACCCCTCACAGCGGCGCAAGCAGCCGTTTGTCAGTGTCTTCTGCTAGCACAATTGAACCTCCAACAACCACTCGATCAGTCACCCCTGACGATATCTACAAGTACGCCGAGGACATCTTCGAAACCATCAGAATTACTACTTCTAGGAGCTACAAGATCTTCGAATACTCCGGAGCTCTAGACGCCAAAGCTGCGGTTTTCGTCTTTGGCTCGACTACTGACTTGTTCAGGAAGGCCATTGCGCAAGCGGAGGCTGGTGAGGTATATGCGAAGGTTGGAATAATATCCGCGCGTGTATACAGGCCATGGTTCGGAACAAGGCTACCACATGCTTTGCCAAAGTCGGTCACTAAGGTAGCGGTGTTGGAGCAGATCAAGAGGAAGACTACCCGCTGGGGGCCATTGTTCCTTGACCTTCTTACTTGCTTAAAGGCAGAGCCAAGCTCTACTCTGTCCAAGTCGATTGTTGGGTACCAGCTAGGATATATCAATGTCACCACAATTCAACAGGCCCTCCGAGGGGTTGTGCAGAACCTCAGAGCGGAAAGCCCGGTTCAAAACCTTCAGGTTGGGTCTTTGACTGCGCCGGCTTCCCCATCTGCGGATTTGGCTCAGCCAGAGGTTGAGACCGCATATATGAGGATTCTTAACGAATTGTTCAAGGAGCGGCTTCACCTGGCAAATCAGATCCACAGCAAGAATGCTGGTGTGGCTATTGATATTTCTGCTTCTCCAGAGTTCGGATATGGATCCCTCATTGCCCGACAGGAGAAGCGCCAGGCTTTCCTTGGAAAGATTGAGGAGGTTGTTAAGAGGAGCGAGTTTTCTACCGATGTTCCGGAACAGTCGCTGTCGAAGTGGTTATTTGTAGCGAATGATCCCACCAAGAGCGTCGCTGCAGCGGAGGCAGTTATCAAGGATCTTAAAGCTGATGGGTCTGACCTTGCAGCTGAACTACTCAAGGACAAGTCCCTCTTCTACAAGGAGTCTCAGTGGCTCATTGGGTCTGATGCTTGGGCTTTCGATTTGGGCAACTCTGGTGTTCACCATGTGCTATCTTCTGGAAAGAATGTTAACATGTTGATCATTGATTCTCAGCCATACTCTGAAAAGGCTGCTGCTGATGCTGCCAGGAGGAAGAAGGATATTGGGTTGTATGCTATGAACTTTGGCAATGCATATGTTGCTTCCGTCGCTGTCTATAGTTCGTACACTCAGGTACTCCACGCTATGATAGATGCGGACAAATTCGATGGTCCATCGGTTGTGTTAGCTTACCTTCCGTACAACAAGGAGGATGACTCACCGCTCACTATTCTCCAGGAGACTAAGAAAGCTGTTGATATTGGGTACTGGCCGCTTTACAGGTGGGATCCATATGGTGAGGATAGGGGAGATTTGAACTTTAACCTGGACTCGGAGCGTATTAAAGATGAGCTCAAGGCGTTCTTGAAGAGGGATAATCACCTCTCTCACCTTGTCCGCAGGCACCCAGAGTTCTCTGCAAACCTTGCCAACTCGTATGGAACTGAGGTTAGACACCAACAGAAGCGCAAGGCGAAGGACTCGTTCAACAAATTGCTTGAAGGTCTCTCTGGACCTCCTCTTACTATCCTCTACGCTTCTGATGGTGGAAATGCGGAGAATCTTGCGAAGCGTCTTGCGCGCCGTGGTAAGGCTAGGGGTTTAAAAACCATTGCTATGTCTATGGATGACTATCCTATTGAGGATTTAATCAACGAGGAGAACCTTGTGTGTATTGTCTCTACTGCGGGCCAGGGAGAGTTCCCCCAGAATGGACGTTCCTTCTGGGAAGCAGTCAAGAACAGCACTGATATTGATCTTGCCAATGTTAACTTCAGCGTCTTTGGTCTGGGCGACAGCCACTACTGGCCCCGCAAGGAGGATAAGATCTACTACAACAAACCCGGGAAGGACCTTGACAAGCGGCTGCACGATATCAGCGGAAAAAGGATGGTTGATTTAGGCTTAGGTAACGACCAGGACCCAGATGCTTACCAAACTGCGTACGCTGAATGGGAACCAAAGGTCTGGAGAGTTTTGGGAGTTGACAATATTGAGGGGCTTGCGGATGAGCCTCCCCCAATCACTAACGAGGATATCAAGTCCGCATCGAACTTCTTGCGTGGAACTATCTTGGAGGGATTGGCTGATGAGAGTACTGGGGCGATTTCCGCTTCGGATGCTCAGTTGACTAAGTTCCATGGTACTTATATGCAAGATGATAGAGATGTGAGGGATGACCGTAAGGCTCAGGGTCTGGAGCCGGCATACTCTTTCATGATTCGTTGCCGTCTTCCAGGTGGTGTGGCTACTCCAGAGCAGTATATCAAGATGGACGATATCAGCAACACTTTCTCCAACCATACTCTTAAGCTTACTACTCGCCAAACCTTCCAGTTCCATGGTGTGTTGAAGCGGAACTTGAGGAACTCTATGCGCGCAATTAACAAGGCTCTCATGGATACCCTTGCTGCTTGTGGTGATGTCAATAGAAACGTCATGTGCTCTAGCTTACCGCAAAACTCTGCCTTCCAAAAGGAAACCTGGGCGTATTCGAAGAAGATCTCTGAGCATTTGCTACCATCTACCTCTGCCTACCACGAGATCTGGATCATGGATGATAACGACGTCAAGGCTCAGGTTGGGGGTGACGCGGTTCAAGACTTTGAGCCACTTTACGGACCAACTTACCTTCCTAGGAAGTACAAGATCACTATTGCTATTCCGCCGCATAATGATACTGATGTCTACGCTCACGATGTCGGGTTGATTGCCATCAAGAGCGCCGATGGGGGGTTGGCTGGGTTCAACGTCTTGGTTGGTGGTGGTATGGGTGTTACTCACAACAATAAGAAAACGTATCCCCGAACTGGATCCATGTTTGGGTTCGTTACTAAGGACAAGATTCATCTCGCTTGCGAGAAGATCATGCTCATCCAGCGCGATAATGGCGATAGGAAGAATAGGAAGCACGCAAGGCTAAAGTACACTATTGACGACATGGGGGTTGACGTATACAAGGGTAAGGTTGAGGATCTCCTTGGATTCAAGTTTGAGAAACCGAGGGAATTCGAGTTCGTCTCGAATATCGACACTTTTGGCTGGATTAGGGACGAGACCAGGATGAACCACTTCACCATGTTTATCGAGAATGGTAGGATTGAGGATACGCCTGAGTGGAAGATGAAGACTGGGATTAGGGAGATTGCGAAGATTCATAAGGGCGAGTTTAGGTTGACTGGGAACCAGCATATGATTATTTCGAATGTATCGGACCAGGAGCTTCCCAGGATCAAGGACCTCATGACGTTGTATAAGCTCGACAACATTCAACATACGGGGCTGAGACTATCTTCCTCCGCATGTGTCGCCTTCCCAACATGTGGTCTTGCCATGGCTGAGTCGGAGCGATACCTCCCTGTGCTCATCACGAAACTTGAGTCTTGCCTCGAGGAAGCAGGTCTCCGACACGACTCTATCGTGATGAGAATGACAGGGTGTCCTAACGGCTGCGCAAGACCGTGGTTAGCCGAGGTGGCGTTCGTGGGGAAGGCGTATGGCGCGTATAATATGTACCTGGGAGGGGGATATCATGGGAATAGGTTGAATAAGCTGTATAGGAGTAGTATTAAGGAAGAGGAGATTTTGGAAATTTTGAAGCCGTTGTTTAAGAGGTATGCCTTGGAGAGATTTGAGGGAGAGAGATTTGGGGATTTTGTCATTAGGAAGGGGGTTATCAAGCCGACAATGGAGGGGAAGAGGTTTCATGAAGATGTGAGTTTCCTTTCTATCGAGTGATGTGGGTGAGAGGGTTACTGACGGCTGTGGCTGTAGGTTGCGGAGGCTGAGGAAGACGATGAGGAGTAAATTGATATTGGGGCCGCCGGCTGCAGCATACCATGTGCATTTTTTGTGATGGGAATTTGTATATGAGCTGTACTTGATAGGCGTAGTTGACTAAAATGGTCTTTTGGTGGATGTATTGGATGTACGAGCGGGGGTATTAAGTATTATTGCATTTGCGGTATTTCTTACTCATTTTATTTATTATTTCTCTTGTTGTATTGCTAAGATAAAAACTAGTTGAGTCTTGTATATGGCGTAATTTTATACTGTACCCAATTTCATTAATGTTTGTGTAACACTGGTGGGTACAGTAAATAGTGAGTTCAGGGTAACTAGTATGATTTGTACCAGTGCAGTAGCATTGATATCACACTGAGAAAACCAAAAGAACATTGTAACAACCACCAAAAGTTCTGCAGATATCTAGGGTATTGACTCTCCTACCTTAATTATCACTATAAAATGAACTTTTAAGTAGAAAGAAAGATACAAGTTTCATGTAGGTACTATTGAAACTCGATAATGCAAAAAGAAGATCTACAATACCAAGTCCCAACTTTTCTGCTCAACTCCAACTCCCATACCAGTCCCGCTACACTAAAGTAACCTCCACAAATAGTCAACATAGTCTTCAAAGAGTCCGGCTAAGCTTGCCGAACAGGCTGAACGATATTAGGAGATGGTGAAGAATATGAAGGCGGGTGGCTTCCTCAAATTCAAGGGGGTCTCTTTGTTGAAGGAAGAGGGAGGGGGGAAGAATGCCTGCCAAAGCGCAAAGAGTGTTTGCAGATAAGTTCTTGAAGGCCTGTGAGGACGCAATGGAAGGTTGCACGGAGCGATCTCGTACGTGGAACAGCTCTGTATTCTACCGAGCTCTGGGGTGAGGATCCAGGCCAGTGACACGAACCTGACCCAAACGCTGCTCAGCAAGGCTTTGCCGATGAGGATGAACTTCTTTAAGATCACAGAGAGCCTGCCAGCTCCAGCTACTCTTGCAGGGTATAGGTCGAATCCAGTGGAATTTGAGAAGGATGATGACACGAATTATCACATCGCCTTCATTCCCGCTGCCAGAAATTTGCGTGCCTTCAACTACGGAATCCCAATGGCAGACGTTCGCTTTCCATTTGTCGCCTTCAGTGAACCCATTGCTAGATTATTGAGGTCTGTTTCCTAGAAGCCAGTCCCTTCACATACCAGGAACGTCATCCTCGAGATTTACTGTGACAATCAAAATGAAGATGATGTGGAAGCATCATTTGTTTGCGTAAAGCCAGGCGCCCCAAGGGAAGGAGGAGGGCTTGGGGCGCACGTTTAAACAGAAAAAGCGAAGGAGAACAGGTCAAAAACATGAGGGTGAGCGGTTGACGAAGATGAGTAAGGCTAATAGGTTCAAGGTGATTGTGTAGTAGTGATGGTGTGTTGATGTACACCTTGCCTTGTGTATCGCTGCATGGATGGTTACAGTAGGTAGGTGCAAATATTTATTGTCTTCTCCAATTATTCCGACTTTGAAGTTCTTTGAAGCTTTTGACGGATTTGCTGCTTGTCCCCAATTTATTCTGGTGGTGTAAACAATTATCCAAAGTGACTCAAATTGGAGTTTCTCCGGACAGTCATGTGGCTCGGTACTGTACAACGTTATCGGGCAATGCAGCAGGTAATAAAGCCCCACTTTGTGCCCCGCCTCAGCAGCGTCCCCATCCCACGCTCAACATCAACCCATTTTATCTTTACACGTCCGTACACCAGGCCAGTCCCAGCCACCTCTCTCTCCAATTCAAGAAAAAATTTCAGCGGAAGCAGACACCGCAAAGCAGCAGCACATACAATGGCAGTAGAATCTGCTTCACTTACCCTCTCCTCCCAGGATGCTCTGCTCAAGCTCATCACTGAGTCGTTCCCAAATCTCTCACTCACTATCACCGAGTCTGAGGAAGCAAAGGCTTCAAGCATCAAGCTCCCTACAGACGAGGTCGTTTCCGGAACGAATACCATCACGCACTATCTTGCTGGTCAATTGTTTCCCGACTTGGAGTACAGCGAGATTGAGAAAGCTGAAATCGGGCAGTGGTTGACGCTTAGTGCGTTGAACCAAGATACGCCAACAGAGAAGTACTTGAAGGAGCTGAATGGGCATTTAAAGACCCGGACGACGATATTAGGCGAGAGGCCGAGCGTAGCGGATCTAGCTGTTTATGTGAGGATTAGGGAGCATGTCAAGAGGTGGTCGAGTGAAGAGAGGACGGGGGGGTTGGATGGGGGGTGGAGGTATATTATTCGCTGGGTGGATTTTGTGCAGAATGCACCAGAGGTGTTTGGGGTTAGGGTTGGGGAGAAGGAGAAGGTTAAGGTGAATTTGGAGGAGGTTGTAAAGGTGTTGAAGATTGAGGAACCGGTGAAGGAGAAGAAGGCGGAGGGAGCAGTAGAGGAGGGAAAGAAGGGAAAGAAGGAGAAGAAGGGGGGGAAGGGGGAGGAGATGAAGGAGGTGGCGAACGACGTGGTGGAGAAGGTGGAGAAGGGGGTGGGGAAGGCTGCTGAGAAGGTGAAGGAGGCGGCAGAGACTGTTGCTGGGGCTCCGGCCGAAGGTGGCACGAAGGATAAGAAGGCAAAGAAGGAGAAGGCTCCTAAGGCTCCGTCAACAAAGAAGGAGGGTATGTTTTCCACCCCTAACCACTCTCCCTACTTAGCCTACTACTACCGTGAAATCTGCTAATCTCCCTCGTTTTCCCAACAGAATTTATCCTCACACCCTCCCTCGTCGATCTTCGCGTCGGCCAAATCCTCAGATGTGTGCCCCATCCCAACGCCGACAGCCTCTACATGTCGACTGTCGCCTGCGGCGACCTCCCCACCGCCACCTCCTATATCAATCCGTACCCTGACCCCGCCTCCCCCTCTACCCCGCCCACCCGCACCGTGCTTTCCGGCCTGCGCGGAAAAATCCCTATTGAAGAAATGCAAGGCCGCAAAGTCATTCTCGTCTGCAACCTCAAACCCGCTAATATGCGAGGGATAAAATCCTGCGCCATGGTGCTCGCCGCATCCCCTAGGATAGCCGAGGGCGGGGATCCACATGCGGGTGTGGTTGAGTTGGTGGAGCCGCCGGTGGATGCACAGGTGGGGGAGAGGGTCTTCTTTGAGGGGTATGCCGAGGGGAAGCCGCAGGAGATGCTGAATAGTAAGCAGAAGGTTATGGAAATGATTCAACCAGGGTTTTTTACGACGGAGGATTTGGAGGTTGCGTTTGATGGGGAAGTGGTGTTTACGGGGGCGGAGGGGGAGGTTGCCGATTCGAAGCTGAGTAAGGGAAAGGGGCGACTGGTTACAGAGAGGGGTGGTGTATGTAAGGTGAAGACATTGAAGGGGGCGTTGGTGAGGTAGATTGTGGGGAAGTTGAGTTTCATTTGAGTACGGATGGGGAAAATGGGAATGCATGGGATGGGATGGGATGGGATGGGATATATCGGTCTTCTTTTTTCTTCTGGGATTTGAAAATGGGAGATAATTCTATATGGTCAGAATGACAGTAAAAATACAAGAAATGGTGCTCTACGGTGGGTTTGCAAGTATTGTGGTGTGGATGTGACTTACAGTGATATTGACGCTCGCAGATGAGTCCCAATTAATTCTAGGTTCTAATCGTAAGATCAACGCCTAATTATATTCAAGTTCTATCTATAAATTGAAAATGCCAGAGAAAAACCCTTCCAAAAAAAACAAAAGTAACCCTTTGTTGATATTATATATGCCCCTAAAACAGAACAAATGCAGTGCTTCAAGAAATCCAGCGAGATCTACATAAACACTCAACCCACGACTTCACATTCCCCTTCACCCACTCCCACTCCCACACTCACTCCTCACTCCTCACTCCTCACTCCTCCTCCATTCCCTCCTCCTCTCCAACAACCTTCCTCCTCACTTTCCCCACAATCTCTTCCAACGCCTTCACTGCCTGACTCTCCGGATACGCCTCAAACACACTCTCCCCATAATCACACGCAACCCCAATTCTCGGGTCCAGAGGCACCCTTCCCAAAAACTCTACTCCGAGACTCCTCGCCAGGCCCTCCCCTCCTCCAGTCGTCGCCGTAAAAATCTCACTTTTCGTCTCACAATTGGGGCATATAAACCCGCTCATATTCTCCACTATGCCCAGGACCTTCACCCCCGCCTTTCTACAAAAATCAAACTCCTTGCGGACATCGAGGAGCGAGACCTCTTGGGGTGTAGTAACTAGTATCGCTCCGTCAATGCCCGATTGTTTTAGGAGAGTGACGACGGATAAGTGCTCGTCTGAAGTGCCCGGGGGGGTGTCTATGATTAAGAAATCCAACTCTCCCCAATCTACATCTCGAAGGAACTGCTTAATTAAGCCATTTTTCTTGGGCCCGCGCCAGATAACTGCGTCGTGCTGGTTTGGAAGCATGAATTGGATACTCATGACGCTGAGGTTATCGGAGACATAGACCGGGCTCAGCCCCGAAGACGAGGTGTGGATTTTCTCGTGCTCTACACCGAGCATTTTTGGGAGCGAAGGGCCGCAGATATCGATGTCCATGAGGCCAATTTGGTGGTACGGGTGTGAGAGAGAGAAGGACTGCGAGAGGAGGGTAGTGAAGGTGGATTTGCCGACGCCGCCTTTGCCGCTGAGAATTAGCAGTTTGTGGCGGATCTGTGAGAGCCGCGCTTGGATCGGGGGAAGGTCGGGGTCGGGGCCCTTGGGGGCAGTGGAGCAGATGGTTTGGTTTGGGCAGCCGGCGCAGGCGTCCTGTTTTTTTTAAGAAGATGGGTTAGTGCGGGGGTGGTGTTGAGCGGGGGAGGAGGGGGGGTACCATCTTGCCGGCTTGTTTGCTGTCAGGGCCGGGACAGTGCTCGGGCTCGGGGGCGACAAGGTCGGGCCCGGAGGTAGGGAAGGAGAGCCCGGGAGGGATGTCGACTGTCGTCGGCATTGTGTGGTGGTCTCAGTGGCTTTCAGGGGAGTCAGGGAACGTAGCTAGCTGTGCGATTCAGACTTCGAAGATGGATCTCGATGGTAGAACAGAGGACGGAGTTGTATCAAAGGCCCTGGATTACAAATGTCGTTAGTGGGGCAGAGTGCCCGTCACCTGACCGCGCTACCTCCAATAAATGCGAATCAGCCCGTGCAGAAACAGCCGAACACGCGCTTTAACCGATTCATTATCACTCCACGAAGCTTTGCTGCAATAGCCGCCTGGTCGCTCCTGTTGGCTCCGGTCGAGCAGGAGCCCTATACGAGCTGCATAATAGATAAATGACTCCATGCGGAGGAACACAACAGATCTCCGCATACGGGCCCTACGCGTGTAACTAACTACCCTGTTGCAAGCCTTGGGGAATGAGTGAGTACATGTGAAGGAGAATGGTCATATATAACTGTCAATAGTCTGTGGCAGGCATTTCTCTGTTGGAAGATGCTCCATTTGCTTCAGGGTAATTCCTTACTCAAGCATCTGTTTAATATATTTCCAAACTTGGAAAGTTTCTTATATGCAGGACTCCAAGGAGTATCTATTGTCAGCAGCACAGGAAGGACTGATTGTAGTGCTGGGTGCCACAGAGCTTTCGTAGTGATATCATCCTTGTTGCAAAAAAGCAGAAGTGAAAAGCATTGCCCTACCCTACCAGTTCTATGATTAAGTGTTGTAGCACAAGACAAGTGCTGATACAGATGACAAATGAAGCCAAAAGAGAGTTCGTTGGGAGTAGGCCTGATACAAAAAGCATGCAGCTGCAAAAATTTAAAAAAAGGGCACCTTCAGATGACAGCCCTTCAATATTGCCTCCAATCATACACCTCTACTATCAGGACACCTCAAAATTCACAGGCTCGAATACATTCAGTATTCAATTCTGCGGACAGTCATCTTTGGCTTCATAAGAAGAATCATCTCGCATGCAAATCTCTATACACAAAATATTAACAAGCTCCATGTCAAAGATTATTTATAGCATTGAAGTTAACAGTCGCGAGGCTAGTCTATCTCTCACCGTGCAGTAATACTGACAGTACTTCGTCCGAGCTCGTTATTGAAGTAACTCATATCATGAGCTCCTTTTATATTTCTGGGTTTGCCCCTGTCATTGGGCCCCATCAGAAGCTTAGGCTTGTAAGAACATGGCAGCGGATTTCTATTTTTACGATCAGTACGTTGTGTGCAGGTGTGCAGGTGTGCAGGTCAAGATATGTGATAAATGTAATAAGTGAATATAGAATTTATCGTATTGCTTGTCTACTTCATTTACCACTGGCTAACCCCAGGGGTTTATATACATGAGTCTCATCATAACAAATCCGTTTCACATGTGCACCACATTGTGTTAACACGTCTGGTGTGTTTAAGGTTCTCTCAGAGTTGACCGAGTATTTCCGACCGAGTAAGACGAACAGAAATCTAAGAAACCGTATACTTCACCTAGCTTTTTTTTTTTACGTATGCTAACATAGAAGTCGACCCTCATGGTGGAATGTTGGAATTTGGTAATCCCTACAAGTAGGCTATATCGGCCATTTGGAACTATATGCCGATAAGATCATGTAACACGGAAAAACAACAGGCACGTCTAGAGGGGGCAGATGGGATAATGAATTAATCGGAATTATTTGGTTTTCTGTTTAGGGCCACTGGATATACATACAAATATATGTATATTCAGGCCTATGACCTCCTTCAGTTTATCTCTAATTATCCGCGAGCTTGGCCTCTACAGTAAAATAACATACTACTACGAAGTTGCATGCTGACCCTTCTCATTGTGAGGGCAGATACATAAGGGTGCTAGATTATGAAACATCACAAAATCTCCTTTGGACTTTTCCTTTTTCTATCGTTTTTCCTTTATCCAAACATTCTTCTACAAGATTTTTCACATCAAGCCATGTTTGTACGGGGTGAGTCAACCTTTGCTGTTACATGCACGGGTACTCGCAGTATCTTACAAACAGGAAATTTGGGGGGGGGTGATTACTTGCTAAGCTCACCTGTACAAGAAAAGTTTGTTACCCTAGCTCGGAGAATTTTTACATGAATAAAACTATACCATTTCTTCCACCCCCCCTTCTCCCTCCTCTTCTCCCATTGTACAACAGGAAACCGACTTGAGTGCAGCAGTCCGTGATGATACGCTCTTCTACATCATTGGATTTCAAGCCTTCTACCTCCTTTGAGCTTCCTCTCCTCTTCTTCCAGGAGTTCAGGGTAACTTGTGGACTCGTTCATAACAGGGGGTGGCATCGAACTTTTGTACAGCACAGACTTTTCTTTTAGTTGTAAGTAGCCTGTCTTTCGGTGTGGAGCGTCTTAATTGTCCCATTATAGGGTAGCATGCCACATTCCCCGCATCACCTGACCGCGCTATGTCCACTTGCATATACATGTACAATGTACATACAGTTGCACCTTGCTAAACTGGAACGCGGAAAACTTGCTATTACGGACGGGCTTTGGCGATTTTGGAACTACAGAGCAAAATTTTATTGGCTATACCGGACAAATAGTAAACCGGACCGGACAAGGAATTTCAAGAAAAAAAGAAAAAAAAAATATACATAGAAAATCAATTAGCAGAACCGGGCAGGGTAGTTGAGGAAGAGGAAGTTGGAACCCAGAAGTCCTTAAGTGATGCTTAAACCTTATGCTTCTGCTTATAATATTTAAGTCCTTCTTGTGCATGACCAATAGTATCAACCAAATCTTGAATGGACTTGCTTCTCCCGCTCCAAACAGATCTCATATTTCTCTCAGGGAGAATGCCTACTTAACATCCATCCTATGATATTATTAGCGACCTCCTTACACTGTCAGAACGTTATAGATCTTACTTATTAACTATAGAATTATGTCTGTGCCTTCCAATATGCTTCTTTCCTTTGATCTGCTCGTGTTGCGGTGTGATGAGGTGCTCTTGTTGTCCCGCCCGCAGAAATTTGTTATACCGGACGCTACTTAGCCTAAACCGCTAGTGTGGGGTGGGAAATGCCGGAAAAGGAAACAGAGGGGGAATGTACAGTCACAACTTGCTAAACCGGACTGCATAAATCCCCAGGATCCTGTCCGGTTTAGACTAGCGTCCGGTATAACAAAATTTTGCAGGCTGGGCAGCAAAGCAGATCAATCGAAAGGCGCATATCGGAAGGCATACCTAGACATAATTCCAGTCTCGCTACAATTCTATAATTAATAAGTAAGATCTATAATGTTCTGACAGTGTAAGGAGGTCGCTAATAATATTATAGGATGGGTAATAAACGGGCATTCTACTTGAGAGAAAAATATGAGATCTGTCTAGCGGGAGAAATTGGTCAGGCACAAGAAGGACGCAAATATTATCAGCAGAAGCATAAGGTTCAAGCATCACTTAAGGACTTCTGGGTTCCAACTTCCTCTTCCTCAGATACCCCGTCCGGTTCTGCTAATTAATTTTCTATGTATATATTTTTTTTATTCTTGAGATTCCTCGTCCGGTACGGTTTACTATTTGTCCGGTATAGCAAATAAAATTTTGCGCTGTAGTTCCAAAATCGCCAAAGCCCGTCCGTAATAGCAAGTTTTCCGGTTAAAGGCGTTCCGGTTTAGCAAGTTGTGACTGTATATAATGAGAGGTGGACAACCTCCGTCTTTGGGAAATGACGGAAGAGGAAACAGAGGTCGTGGACAACTAGTCTCGAACCCGACCGCTCCTAGTGGACAACCTCCGTAGAAAAGACACCCTTCTCTTTGCTGAACTATCGTCCCCACACTAGGGATTATGCAGTCCGGTTTAGCAAGATGCAACTCTATGCATGTACTGTACATAGCATGCAATATCTCGGCCCAACTTTAAACCCCGGTTCAATCACATGAAAAATAACCCGGCGGCGCCCCCACCGAGAACTGCAACTTTTTTTTGTTGAGGTTGCAATGCCCCAGTCGATACCTGCAGCTATCTGAATACGAGCGACGCATAAACTTTCTGTAGATAGATCTCAATACGGCGATCGATCCGGTGGATGGAATACGACTAGATAAGGGGTCCCGGGAGTTACAGTACCGGTAGGGTCGCACGTGGAAAAGGAAGTCTGCTCGTTCTCATTATCATGGCCATCTCGCCTATCCCGCATCTCATCATATGCATCCAGGCATCACTCGATAAGATCCGCTGATCAGATATCATTATATTTAAAGTATCGATTCGATACCAGTTCAAAAAAAAAAAAGACTTCGGCTAATTTTAATCTGGCTTGTAGCCCCCCAAAGTGTCATAGCATAGGCGTATGCAGAACATACGGTACACTTCAGTACAAAGTCAAAGCTCTAGCACACATAGTTATCCGAAGCGACAGGATTGGGGATCGGCGGGGCGTCCAACCAGACTAGGCGGGAGTTGTTTAAATTTTCCTAGGTCGTGTACTTTTTAAAAGTTGGTTGCGACTTATAGAGGCGGTGAACAGTAGCGACCTTGATTGTTTCTCCATGCATCGTGACATCACTTTTCTTTTTCGATTGGGTAGTGTTGTTGCCGACTGCTTGTGGACGTGCTTATGATTTCCGCTGAACCTTCTTTCTGAACCACCCTAGTTTATCCTGTATGGTATGTAAGATTCAATTCATTCGCTGCAGTTGTAACTTGTTGCTTCTTCCATTTTGCCATATAACTCAGGTTGTGGGTTCCCGGCCACAGCTTGCTGCGGCAGCCACAGGGTGCTCGGTATCATTGACCAATTCCTAGAGAGGAGTTCGGGAAGGTAACGGTTATGGAGACTTCCAATCTCCAGATAGATGTTGAGCCCCTAGGGTGGAATCGGGCCTCGCCAAGCAGAAAGCTTGAGAGGTATATCTGAGAGTGGTTGGTAGAAGAGCATTCCATGGAGACCTTAGTCCCCCGACGACATCCTTGGTGATTAACTGCTCTCCTTTTTTGAAGCTTCTCCTTGCCCCTACTTCTTTACTGAACGGACAAGGCTTTAGTGTTCAAATGACCCCCACAGCCGAGAAACGATGAGAGAATACCAAGACAAGAGGTGTAGTAGGTTCAACACAGAAGAAGAAAGAACGTTCCTCAAACAACAATTCTTCAACAGAACATTCACCCGCCTCTCCTCATGCTAGAAAAGCTTGGAGGGGTGACACAGCTACCCATCGAAGTACTGAGGAAAACTATCATAGAACCTCTAGTTTACGCATTCAAAAGAAGAAAGATGGGGGGGAAAAAGAGGAGAGCAGATCCGAATAGCATGTGAAATTTGCGACCTTTATACCGCAGACTAAAACTATGCAAGAAACGTGACAGGAGTCCCCACCCTAAACTCAGTTTGCAGCCATGGGGTAGAGCATTGCTTTAAAGAGTTGCTGAAATCGCACCTGTAACCTTGAGCTCACCTACGTACCTTTGGCCACCCCCTGAGGAAATGGGATCCGGAATACTTGTATGACAGCGTGCTATTCCTATTTGGGCAGTACTTTCCCGATTGGGTCTTTAGATGTAAGCCGTTGTTTCCAGAATCCCATTGACCAAACTACCCAATGCATTGCTTTGGGAAGATGCGTTTATGCAGTCTGTTTCAGTTGGGGCTTGAATAGATCCGGAGGGTAACACCACCACCTCTTCAAATCCTGTTGAATTGAGGCTTGAGCACCCTTACATTTGCATCCTCCAGCATTCCTCTTCTCCCATTCCCAATGCACTAAATTCAAGGTGACTGAAGCCTTCGCTTGTAGTGATTGCACATCTCATCTCGGCCTTGGAGGTTGGAATTGCATGCATAGATTCGAAACGTTCCACATGGTCTATAGTTTCTGCTCAATTCCTCTCCGACTCCGAGCAGAGTGTTTACGAGTAGTGGAGGGGTTGGAGCCGCCCCTTTTGTACAAAGTCCGTTACAGGGCATTTTATTCTGATGGTACATAGCAAGGAGGATTGTGTGAGAAAGAGAATGGGTGGTGGTTAATATGTGGAGGTTTTCCATCGTCGATGTTTCAAAGACGTACCGGTATGTTATCAATCAAACTTGGGGTTATCATGTGGAGTCTCGTACATGTCAACGGTCAATCAAGCATGAGATGTTCAGAAAGTAAAGTCGTGAACTTTCACATATGACCTCGTTGAAGCAAGTCGTGAAACAGGAGTAATGAGTATTTAAAAAAAAAAAAAAAAAAAGAAGCAAGTCGTGCACTGCATGTAATTGCATATCGATGCCCAAGGCTAACCAGACTGGGAATGGGGTCAAATATCAAACTAGGCTAGGCAGCATAAGTCACGAGACTGCCTGGTGTCTTGTGCCATCACAGGGCTGTAACTAGAGCCTGTCGTACCTACTGTAGTCTGTAGTTATCTCCTGCATCCATCTCCTGTTTACCAAACCGGTATCACATCACGTTAAAGAAAACAATTCGCCCTGGATTCTGTAGAGCATTCTGCATACGATGCATGTCCTCCCCCAGAACTTCCACCGGTAACCGCTTCTCCCACCCCCCTTCCTCCTCCCCCTCGCCTGCCCCGAAAATTAAATATCTGGGCCAAGTATCCGTAGCGTTAGAACTTAATGTAGAGCATCAACGCGACCTTGTTTCGTCATAGTGTCACCCAGGCTATTGTACCTAGTGTCAACAGGGTACCCTCTACCGGTACCCAGTAACTGTTCTTCGAACTCTTCCACTCTCCGCCCGTTTTCCTAGACCTTCCCCGTACTGCTACCGGCTCGTGAATACCTACGATTTCCAGCGAGCCGCGCACGAGTGCCTGGGCTACTTATATTAGGATCCTACCCGACTCGGCTCTCTGTTTGGGGGTGTGCACTCGGCCGCTTTTTTTTCTTTTTCGCTACTTAGGTGTAGGTGCATGTGGACACATATTCCTGCTACCTGCTATTGACATCTGTTATTTACTTTCAGTATTAATACCCCTCGCTGTGGGAGCATCTAGAGGTGGTCGCCAGTTACGCTTGGACATAGTTTTCTTCGATTGGCTGCCTAGCTTCGTTAAGAGTTACATTTTCGGCAATTCGGTAGTTCGCACCAGCATTTGACAACCATTATGGCGGGGCCAGAGACTGTGCCTACGACTGAAGAGTTGAGGAATAGGTCGAAGTTGAAGATAGACAAGGTGGATACGTTAGCGAGCGAGAAGGCGGGCTTGGGGTCGAAAGAGCAAGCAAAGTCGTCGAAGAAAACATACGGCAGGACACCGGAGGGAAAAGGTATGCTTGCAAAGTCCATAGGGCTCTTTACCATATCATGGTAACCGTTGTTTATGGTATTCGGTGCAGCTAATGCTGGAGTGTTGGAATTGCAGTCTTTGTGGTCCCACAGACACATGATATGGTATCGACATTATTATCACCCACAGCACCAAAAAACGCATCAGACTTCGTCGTCCTCGGAATCATAGCCCTCCACATCATTGCTCTATTCGCCCTCCCCACATCCACCATCCGAGTCAATGTCCTCCTCTTCGCATTTCTCTTCTGGCGCGCAGCTTATAACCTCGGAATCGGTATCCTTCTCCACTCGCAATCAAACCACAAGGCCCTCGTCTACTGGGCACGGAAATCTGGAATCTTCAGCGCTGAAAGGAAACATCCGTTGTACAATGTGATCAAGAGGGAAATGACTGCAAAGATTCATGACAAGGATTATGACTTTGATACTGCACCAGTGGAGTTTAACACCTGGTTGGTCTTCAGGAGATTGGTGGATTTAATCCTCATGTGTGACTTTGTGAGCTACTCTCTATTTGCGATCGCTTGTATCAGAGTGCCGGAGGATGAATCGTGGGCCATGGGATTGGGAAGGTGGTTGGGTGGGTTTGCTTTGATTGCGTTCAATTTGTGGGTCAAATTGGACGCTCATCGGGTCGTGAAGGATTATGCTTGGTGTAAGTACCTCCAAGTTCCTGAATGGATGTGGCTGATTTGTTATCATGTGCAGACTGGGGAGATTTTTTCTTTCTCATAGACCAGAACCTCACATTCGATGGTGTATTTGAGATGGCCCCTCATCCAATGTACTCTGTCGGATATGCTGGTTACTATGTTCGTTTCTTCTTCTCTTTTGGCATTTGCTTTGCTCAACGCTGACATTCTGTCATCAGGGCTTGTCGCTCATCTCGGCAAGCTACACCGTACTTTTCGTTTCCTTGTTGGCTCATGCAGCGCAATTCGCGTTCTTAACTGTCGTGGAGAACCCCCGTGAGGCCCCCTCCCCCCCGGACCGAGTTATTATGAAATATCAGCTAATACCATTTATTAGACATTGACAAAACCTACAATACCCCCCCCCAAAGGCACCGCCGTAGTACTAACGAAACCAGTACTAGGCCTTGCTCCTCCGATGGCTCCCCCCGCCCAATGTCCCCCGCCTCCATCAACACAATTCTGAACTCCCCTGTTGTAGACGATGAACTCCCCCCAAAGATCCGCCCATTGATTGGCGAGCTTGACCTCTTCCGGCAAACTGACCTCTCCACTTGCCTACTCCTCATGTATATGATACTACTTACCATCCTTACCCCAGAGTCCCAAATGGCTAAGGCTATGTTTGTACTGCATGCTGCTGCGTGGAGGGTTTGGCTTACCGCGGGGATTGGATCCGTGCTTAGCTCGCAGAGTAGGAATAAGGGATGGGTCAGACATTTTGTTAAGGTTGGTGAAGGGAGGATCGAGGCATGGAAGGAGTGGAGGGGTATTTATCACATCAGCTTGGTAGGGTGCTGGGCGAGTTTCTTTATGGCTGGGTGGAAGTGCTATAGCGTACCTGAGTACTGGGGATATGGGACTGGGTTTGCGTTGTTGACCCACACGGTTGGTGCGGTGAGTCCAATTCCGCTTTTCCCAGGAACTGTAGTGAGAGCTGGAACTGACTCCTAAAACAGCTTCTAATCGCCCTTCAAGCTTGGACTGCCTCCTCCATCTACGAGTCCCTCGGCGAATTCGGCTGGTTCTACGGCGACTTCTTCTTCGACCAACAGCCCAAACTAACTTACTCCGGCATCTACCGCTACCTCAACAACCCCGAGCGCCTCATTGGGTGCGCCGCCCTCTGGGGAATGGTCCTCGTTACCTCCTCCGCGCCCATCCTTCTCCTGGCAATATTCTCGCACGTCTGCACTCTCCTATTTATCCAACTCGTCGAACGCCCTCACATGGAGAAACTCTACGGCAAGGAACTCCGCCGGGAAGCTGGCCTCGTTAAGACTATCAAGCGGGCCTTCCCATCCCCAGTTATGCAATCCGTCGGTAAGCTCGAGGAGCGTGTGGATAAAGTCCTCGCTGAGACTCGGGGAGCTGTTGAAGACTTTCTCATCCAAGTCGGCCCAAAGTTCGAACAGGGCGTGGTGGGGTTCGTCAAGGACACGAAATTCATGTTTAGCCAGTATCCTGCGAAGCTTAGTATCACACGCTTAGCAGACGACCTGAAGGACTATGACGTCAGCCTGTATAAACTCGATATCCTTAACGCTCAACAGAAAATACCGGCGTCGACACCCGTGGACCCTGTCACAGGAAAGGGCCGAGGGCAAGAATTAGGGTATAAATCCCTAGTTGTCAATTACGGTGAGTCAATCCACGTGAAATGGACTGCGGCAAAGAACCATTCAAAGGAGGACTGGATTGGGCTCTACCGTATCGCGGATAATGCCTCCCGGGAGGTTACAAAAGTCGCTAGCATGGGCAGGTGGGTCGCGTGTTGCAAGGACCAACATGAAACCGAGCAAGCAGATGTGGGTTGTCTTACGCAGGATATCCCCGCTGTAAACGATGACGGGGAGGAGGTAGTCACGGGCAAAGTCGTTTTCGGTGGGGATAAGACGTTCTGGGTAGAGGGGAGCTATGAATTCAGATATCACCATGGCGGAAAACACTCTGTCATGGCCATCTCCCTTCCCTTCGAGATTGTAGTCCCAAAACCACAAAGCCTCCCGGCGCCGTCGGACCATGAGGATACGCAGGTGTGCTGGACGGATGAGGCGGTTATGCGCGGGGTAGAGGAGCATCTGCTTTACTTGGTGAAGAACTGCTTTGATAGAGATGAGGAAAAGGGCGCACCGGAGGATGTGGAGGAAGAGTTTATACTCTCCCCTGGGGGAGGTAGGGAGGCGGAGAAGTACGCCAATAGAGTGGTATATGCGGTGAAGGAGGCATTTGGGGTGGACTTTGCGATGGAGGTGGTGAGTGCGGATGGGAATGTGAAGAGGTTGGCGTGGAGGATTTGTCATGCGAAGAAGGTGCTGGTAAGTAGACATTATCCGAGGAGATAGGCGGGTGGGGAGGGGCTGAACCCTTTTTTATATCCGTTAAGGGGGGCGGGGTGTTCTTTGTGTGGAGATGATGCGCTAATTCATAGAAATTTGCTACGCGGCGTGCGTGCGTTGGTGTTTGTTTTGGCTTCTAGGCTCCGTTTAGTTTGTCTTCTACGTCTGAGAATAAGTCCGGTAACGTCAGGTATTAAGAGCGGCAGTTAGTTGGATTTCTTGATGGGTGGCGTCTGGGTGGTTGGGTATTGGGAGAGGTGGAGATGAAGATGGAGCTGAAGGTAAAGGTGAACTTCAAGTGGAGGTGGGGTTGAGGTAAGTTTATGATATTCGTTACAGGGGAGGGGGAGAGGTGTTCAAGATGATGAAACTGTAGATATATTTGAACTTGATTTTTTTCGTATAGCATTTCTTCTGTTTTTTTGGGGGGGATTTTGGCTTTTATATCTTTTGCTTTGTGATTCGCGTAGGAGGGAGTATTTAAAGTTTATGATGGGAATGAATGGATGAGTATTATGATTAAACATGTGTCACAAGTATAATGTGAGATAGATCTCATGTTTTATATGAAATGGTAGGGATATGATACAAGTACAGGAATTGAAAATAGTAATACACACTCCGTCTATCGTCAATGCACCAAATGATTTATTCTTTCACTTATACTTCCTCTTCCTCTTCTTCTTCCTACTCCTATTCCTCTTCTTCCGTCCCCCACTTTTCTTCCCTTCTTCCCCCTTCCCATCCTCCTCATCCTCAACATTATCCTCCTCACCACTGTCCCCCTCCCCTTCCCCATCGTCCTCCTCCGCCTCCCCTACTCCTACCATCCCAACAACTATCCTCGGCGCCTCCACCTCGGGCCTCCTCCTCCCATAAACTCTAACATTCTCCTCCTCAAACTCCCTCCTGAACCTCCGATAAACCAACATACACGCACTCGCATCCACAACACTACTATGCTCCCCCCCCTGGATCTCGATCCCAAGCACCTCTTTACTCAACTTTCTCAGCGCGGGGGTCCTCCCATTCCCATATATCTTCCTCAGAATCTCCAGCTGGCTTGTATCCCTAACATCCCGCCTTGGGTGTTTTAGATTCAGTACTTTTAGATCATTGTGCAGGGCATGCCCGATTAGGATACGCCCCCTGAGGAGGATTTGTACTTGTTCGCGTGCGGTAGAGAACGGGATTGCGTTCGCCATATCCGAGGGTCTGACGCCAGAGATGTGCGTCCGCCAGTCGGTGACTGGGGAGACCGGAAGGACGAAGATGTCGAGGATAGGGAGGCCATGGTAGTTTACGATGGAGACGCGAGCGAGTTGGCTGGATTCGTGGGGGGGCGAGGGGCCGCACCCGACCATTTCGCAGTCGAGAGAGAGGTATTTGCCGAGGGTGGCAGGGCCGCGGGGTGTGTGGGGGATTGTGGGGGTAAGGGAAGTGAAGGTAGATGTGGTGGTTTTAGTGGTTTTCGTAGTGGAGGTTAGGGTGGTGGTGGTGGCTGTGATGGCTGTAGGAGGTACTGGTTTGGATTTTATGTCAATCCCATATGCGCGGGCGAGGTCCTCCGGGGAGATGTCATTGTCTTCAGCAAACGCAGCCAATGCGGACGGAGTTAATGATTCTGAT
This sequence comes from Terfezia boudieri ATCC MYA-4762, assembly GCA_003788615.2. NCBI lineage: Eukaryota > Fungi > Ascomycota > Pezizomycetes > Pezizales > Pezizaceae > Terfezia > Terfezia boudieri. Next base: position 371,987 of record ML121527.1, on the reverse strand, counting down.
TTTGCCTTCCCTTTGATGAGGCCGGCAGGTGTCTCATCATCTCCTACCACCTGTTCTGGCATTTTCCGTTTCTTCTTGGTGAGAGTGCTGGTGCTGGTGGTGGGTGAACTGGGATTCTGTTTCTGTGATACAAGGCCGTTCTGCTTGATCTTTACATTGCCCGAAATCTCACCTGCTTTCCGCTTCTTCGCCCCCGTGGCCACAGGCTGAGTCTCTTGGGCTTTGCTTTTACTCTTGCCCCTCTGCTTGTCCCTCTGGAGATTTTCCTTCTCCCTACTGCGACAAATGTTAGCCAATTGCACATTTCACACACACTCACAATTCGTCCGTCTACCACCAAACTCCCAAACCCCCAAACTCCCAAACTCACCTCCCAACAATCTTCTGCCCCACCTCCTCCACCCCTTCCTCCCACTTAATCCGAGCCCCGTCTACCCCGACCTCCTTCTTCGAATTCACCTTCAAACTCTCTTGTAGTTGCTTCCAGTTGCTGGATAGTGATGACGGAGGGGGGAGGGCGACAGGCAAGCGTTGTCTTCGCGGGGGAGGTGTTGTTCCCATTGCGTTTTTGATAGATTAAGTTTATGGGTGCATGTTCTGTGTTGGTGTTGGTGCGTTGAGATGGGAAGCGAAAAATTACAACGGGCTGTGGCGTGGTGGGGTGGCTGAGGAGATGGTATTCGAACGCAAAATAATATTTCCTACTAATCGTGTGAACAATCGACTATATTGTACTCATTGATTGCCTCACAAGTCCTTTTTTATTACCTTAAAAACATAAAATCAATTTCTCTAGTGAAGCTAGTCTCAGACCTTCCCATATGCCAGAATCAGTCCCACCCATCCAAGCCAACCCGATCATCATTAAACGAAGGAAAAACCCAAACACGATGCGTAACCCCCCCACCGGCCCTATTTTGCAAATGAGAAATGTAGTGGATGAGTAGAAGGTGTCGAGCGAAATGATATAAACAAATGAAATAGGTAGGGTAAAGATATCTGGCAGTATAAAGAAACCCCGAACATAACGGAACTCATAACACGGTACTCCAGAACAAATATATATGTATATATACGGAAGGAAAACCTCAAAATAGACACTGCCCCCATTATGCATACCCTCAGCTAGAGCCAAAACTAAGTCGGCATCAGTGGAATCCCCTAATCCCCACTAACCCACTTCCGGTAGGAAACCTTAACCGCTTACCACCTTCCTTTTTTTCTTTCTTCTCCTTCTCCTTCTTCCCGATATTCTGCACGCCGCCTAAATCCAGAAACATCATGTCAGCACAATCCTATTGTTCATCAAGTGTGGGGGGGGGTGTTTCGGCTAAAGTAGCTCGAGTAAGGAGGGGATAGCATCCAAATAGAGAGGGGGTGTAGGTGGGGGGTTGAAAAGTATATATAACTAAGGAAATATACATAAGTATGCAGTCGCTATTGTGTTCATCTTCTTTCTAGAATCACTCTTTGAAGATATATAAAATACATGCGATGCCAAACAACTAGAATTCTACGAGAGAAAAAGGAGAGCAACGCTTTAAGAAAAATCAGGTGACTCGCCTCTTCCTCTAACCCTCACTTCACTATTCGGCTTGACCTTCTCCGCCTTCTTCCTCTCCGAGCTCGTTTGACTTAAATTGCTTACAGTCTTAACACTCGCCGCATCCTCATTGCCCTCCGGAACAGGATCTTCCGCCTTCACAGGCCCATCACCACCGCTCATCGCCGACACTGTATTCGCCAATCCCAATGACGGCCGTCTTCCCGCTTCATCATAAAATTGGTATTGTTGATTAGGCGTAGGTGGTAACGGCACAACAGGCGGTGGGTTCGGACCTGTATGGTAGTGATTATTATAGTTCATAAATCCGGGGGGATGCATTGCGGTCGCTGCTGGTGACCTTGCAGCTGTTTGGGCTGTTGGGGACCTTGACACATGCATACCAGTATTTGGCTGCTGGAAATATGAGCTGGAGTTATGCGACATCCCCATATGCTCCATGTCTGAGGACGGTAGTTCTGGGAGGTATTGATGGTGATTATGATATCCGAGAGACGAGTATGTTTGTGGACGGTGATCATCAGGATCGCCGTGCTGAGATGAAAATGTGCTGTCCCTTACATGCGACGCGTGAATTGGGAGATTCTCAAGCTCATGAGAGGCCTGGAGTTCCATATACCGGACCTCGAGATCCGTATACTTATGGAGTAAGGCGTGGTGCGCTTTTTTCAGGGATGCCAGTCGCTGATTGGATGCTTGTAGAGCGGAATCGATCATGGCTTGTATTCCGGGGCCTGGAGATGGCTGAGGTGAAGGAGATGAATTTAAGCGGTACTCTAGCTCCGAGATCTTTTGCTCATACGCTCTATTCATGAGAATATGTTAGCACTAACTTCACCTTGGGCCAAAGCAGAAGCTTGCCTTACCGTTTCATCTTCGCTTTTTCTTGCAGCTGGGCTTGAAGCCGCAGCTTGAGCCTGTCAGACTGTGCAACTGCTGATTCTGCATTGTGCTTAGACATCTCGAAGTCCTCCAGATGGGATTCATACTCTAAAAGCCTGCTGCGGAGCTGCTCATTGATTTCCTTGTATTTATCAAGCATCTCAAGATTGACTTCCAGGGCTTTCATTCTCTGCCGTGTTAGTAGTTCTTTTGACTCACTTTCTGCTACAAGTCTCCGAAAATGCTCCATGTCCTTCTTGGCGGTCTCCAACTCCCGCTTCACAGATTCCTCTTCCGCCTTCCAGTGCTTCTGCTCCTCCCGTAGAGCACGAATCTTTGAGTTCTGATCTGACTCCCATTTCTTTGATTGGTTCTTCTGTGCTAAGGCTTCGGATTTAGATCTTGCATAGGCCTTCTTCGCCTCTTCAAGCTTTGCTTTGAGAGCTTTATTAGTGTTGATTAGATTCTGAGTTTCTGCCTCTGCCGCAGACTCCTTAATATGCTTCCGCTGGAGGTGACCGATATGAGAAAGGTGCTGCTGCTTTAAATAGCGCTCGAAATTGAGGTCATTCTTGAGCAACATAACCTCACGCTGTAAGAAGGCAACCGTAGCCTGTGCGTCCGATGCTGCTGAGCGGATGGCGGGTGATCGTGGGATATTGCTGTGGCCGAGAGAGTGTGCGTAGGCTTCTAATCTGGGGGACGCTGTTACGCTTACATAGCCATTGCTACTGCCATGGTGGAGAGATATAGTTGACTCGTTCCTGCCCTGTCCATGTAGGCTTGTACGAAGTGTTTCCTGCACTTGCAGCATATTCTGCACCTTAGTATCTTCCAGCGATGTTCGTCCGGCTTGTGCCGGTAACGTTGGGCTATCAGGCATTTTGACATCCAGGCTTTTACCAGCTGGAGAATTGGCAAACGACCGACTGGGCGGTGTTTTTCTCAATAAACCAGTATGTTCATTTGCACCCTGGGAGGACCTCCTCGCAACCTGCCCAGATTCTTTCCAAGTGTAAGATGTCTCAGGTGAATTGAGCTCCGTAAAGTCGCCCAACCGATCCTCGTCGGAGGACAGAAGACTTTCTATGGGGATATCCTCAGTAGGTATCAATGACTCCGGAATAATTGAGTCATATCCCTCGCGCTCCAATCTTTCTCCCACCTCCAGTGATAAATCAAAATTACTATTCATCAGGCCGATACAAAGGGCGGTCACGTCTGCGGGTTCAACCTTCATCCACCTTGTCTGATCCGTTAATTCCGATTCCAATGTCAGTGACAAGAAGTTTGGATGCAATGTGTGGCGCTGGCGATATTGCTCGGTTCGTATTCTGACCGTCTCTTCGTCCAAATCAAGGTCTTCAACGTCCTGAAAATCCGAACGCTCTAGATACTTGTAGGGTTCACGTATAAAAGTGACCAGGTTGATTGGGTACAGGCCATAGAGGAAAGTGAAGAAGTCGCTCACATCAGGCGTAGTTGACGTTGCGGTTTCGAAGGACGAATCCAACTTTTGCCAGAAGTTTCCGGCACTATCTTCTTTTCCAGAAGCGGGCGAGTCGGCCCTATGTGTCTCCTTTCCGCCTGCAAATTTATACTCATCCAAACGGACTACACCGTACTTGTCCCAACACAGGACGCGGGTATAAATGAAGAATAACTGGGGTAAATACTTTGCTAAGGAATTACATATGTGAGGCATGAACATTATCAAGATTGTGAGGGCCAGTGAAATAACCGTGGTGGATGTGTCGATTTGAAGGCATTGGAGCAAGTGCCCAAATAAAGGTGTTTGCAGGACCTGGTAAAGATGAGGCCCCTGGAGTCGTACGAAACTACATAAAAGTCCCAAGACCTGTAGTCGATACTCTTTCAAAACAACGTATGTGTCTATATGCTCCATAAAGGCCTTCAAATAATTAGTATGTCAAATACGTTTTCGACTATGTGAGTGAGGATACCTTTGGCTTCCTCTTTCCATAGGCTAATAGCACTGCCTCGACATTGGAAACGACAAATCTCTGCTTTTCTTCCTCAGCAAAACCAGCCCCGTAGTCTGACGAGGACACCTTCGTTTTCTCAAGGAAAACCTCAAACAGCCTCTCCGTAAAGACAGCAGCTGTCTTTGCGTTCTCCTCGTTGTTGGAGCCATCCTCATCATAGACCAACACACTGAGAACCACGGCCCTTGCATCTGCAACGACTGCTTTCGCTTGTCCCAACGAGTCTAAGGTGGGTCTGACCATGATATCCCACCAAGCAATCAGTCTATCAGTGCCTGTCAGTGCTGGCCGTAGCCCACGGAACGCTGAAAGGAAAGCGGCATGTCGATCAGGATTACCGCCCACTTTCGTAGTGTAAAGATGCATAAGTTCATCGTGTAACCGTTGGGAGTCGTGATCCTCAATGTTCGAATGCTTGTCGAGATACGCCTGTATAGCACACAATAACTCTTCGGGAATGGGATAACATTTCCTCAATGCGATAGTTGTCGTGAGTGCTCTTACCAGATCTTTCAATGAACTATCCTTTTGTTAGTTGAGTCCTGACACCGTGATAGCGAACAAGACAATGTTTAAGATAACAAAACCAAACTAGAAAAACACCCACCCTGTCGACATCCTATTAGAGAAGGAGGGCTGTTGCCCAAAAGTTTTCTTGAATAGACCGAGAAATTGAGAGCAGGAATTGTTTGATGATATTTGTATCTCACAACTCAGAGCCGACTCCCGAAATTTCCAGCGAGGTCATGAACAATGGTATGGTTTTTTGGACCGAAGAATCGTAAAATAGCACCCTTCCAACAACAGACGGCGACTGGGCCGAATATAAAACTCTAGGCGTAAAGGCAGGGTTTACAAGTAAGCACCTGTGCCTTGGTCAAATCGATGTAGGATACCGGGGGTGCACTCTCGGGATTGCTGCAAGGGGGCTAAGGCGCAGATGTGACTTGTTGATGGTTGAATGAGCTGTATGTGAGAACTGCTTTGTCAAGGTCCCGAGACTTTTGCCAGTCAACAGTTAGTCCGGTTGGGTCAACAGTGCTTGGGCTTTTATCCACAATAAGAGCGTGGCCTTCAGGACCTCGCAAATTATATGCAATTACTACGGGATCTGTGTAATCATCATACGCAGAAAACAATAAAAAGTGGTATCTTAAAGGATTCTTGTCTGCAACAAGGAATTGCTTAGGCGGGGCAGTGGATAGATAGAGTGGCCTGGGATTCTTACTAGATGAGAATATTGATCGATAATGGATAGCGTTAATCTGGTTTGGATAGTTGAAGGACGCCTGTTGATGTCGGCAGCAATCTCGAAGGGTAGTTTCGCAGCAGTGATGGTAGCAAGCGAGTGCGGCTGATTACCCGTTGGTGTCAAGCGAGGTGGCTGATCACGTTGGTGATAGCAGATACACAGAGGTGCGGTGTGCGATAGGAGATGATTGACTTCAAACTTCCCCTGTTGGTTAACTTACATCCAACCAACGAACGAACGAAACGAAACAAACGAACGAAGGTGGCTACAACCAGACTAGAAGGTGGCCTACTAAGCATACACCAATTGGAAGTGGTAATAGCCTAGTCTGGTTGGTGATAGCCGTTAATTTTCTAGTCCTCAAAGAATATGCTTCGCATTTCCCGCCAAGACACTCGAAATCTACAGTAGTTGGACCGCTCAAGTATCATACATAAAATTGTTGGAATCATGCAGAAGGCATTCAGGCAGAACACGCTAGTTAATACTTTACTATCTTATATAGAACCAGACTACTTATATAGCTGCTTTAGGATGCAGAAAATGGGGCTCGTCATGACGAGGTGTCACCATATACCATATCACCGCAAATACCACATCACCGCAAACATACCACCGTGAGTGCCAACCAGACTACCACCGTGAACACTCTATCAAATTTCCAAATGTCTGCCCATGATGCCAATCTCTGCTGATGCTCTGCACTACCGCACTATATTGTTGGAGGTCAGCAAACCAGTTATTATATTCCCCCCCAAATATTTGACGAGGTATGGCCGTATGCGGATTCGGTTTATTCACTGTCAGCAGAGCTGCTGCAAGCTTATGGTACAGTACGTGTTCAGAAATATGAGTGCAGACTGCAGAAAACCAGGAAGTCAAGCATAGCTCGAGTTGCAGATCCCGATGTCAAGGTTAGCAAATGCCGGCAGAGCAATATTCGAAATGCCGACCTTTGCAATGTCCGAATTAAGGTCTCGCGTGCAGTTGACGGTACAGCAGTTACGGTTGAGCGCCTTGATGAACATACCCATAAGTTGCCTAGGTTTGATAAGAATTTACAGTGTAACAGCAAGTTCCACAAAGGATACTTACTTCCATGCCGACATATCTTCCATCTTGATACTGAAATCAAAGTGTTGACTACAGTGCAGTGGAAAGCGTACTTCATGATGTTTGAGGAGTGCGGTATGGAAGTGTATGAGACCATGGGTACTGTGTGGGTTGAAATGGGCGGAATGCTGAGAAGGCAAATATTATTGGTCAGGTACGGGAAAGCTTTGGCAGAATATGCAGCATATGAGTTGATGAATCAGCTTAACCTAGACGACGATCAGTACAAAGTCAGTGAATGGAAGAATGGGCTAATCATGTACAGATTACGTTGGGTAGTCTGGCGAGTGTTCGTGCTGAAGATATGTAAATAGACATAGGCTAGTGACATAGGCAATGGGAATTGTATTAAATAAAATAGGAATACTTAAATGGTATTTGCGGTGATATGGTGACACCTCGTCATGACGAACCCCTTGATATATAAGCTGCTGCTTTTCCTTTATAGGATAGTAAGATACCCGACCGCTCCTAGGGAGGGTAAGATTATGAACGTGTTCTGCCTGAATCTTCCAGTCTAAAACTGGGAACCAGACTATCTTAAGATATGCAACCAGACTACTTAAGATAAGGATTGCTATTACTATTTTGTCAGGAAATTGAGATAAGAGTCAGCAAGAATCGGCGGTGGAGATCATCGCCAAGGAACCCCTTTCAGCAACATTCGAACAAAACACATCTCCTCAGGAGCTGGAACAATTTTGTGCAGATTCAACCAATGAGGAGGAATCTCCGTCAATGTCACTGTACCTTCATCACCACGTTTATACAGTCGCCGACTTATGGTCAAAAACGTCCGAATAAGAGTTCACAGAGATATCCATGTCGACAGAGAGGGCCCCTTTCGTCAAGCCCTTGTAAATGCATACAATACGACTTGAGACCCTTGACCCTGGATTCCTTACATCAGTGGGAACTGCTGAGTGCCGTTACTAAAGACCATAATAAAAGTGGTTGAGGAGAGACTGTTGTTTTGGTAACGCCGTACGGAGATTTTGATCATCTTACCTACTTCATGACTGTATTGATTTCGGCCATAACCGGGAGTAGTCTGGTTGGCACAATAACCAGACTAAACCAGGAGGGGCCATGATGGCGGTTGATGGAGGGGCACAAGACTAGATGGAGGCTAGTCTGGTTGAGATGGAGGCAGTTGCTCCAATATCTACGCTAGCTGATATGACAATCTAAATTATTATTCAGACCTACCTCAAACAACTATCAGGCACCCCTTGCACGCTGAAAATCGAGATCACTTTATATAAGACTCAATTAGGCAAGAGCAAGAAGATTCTTTCTACCTTGTCGCTCCTGGTACCACATTGCTATGGTCTTCATTCTCAGATAATGCAAGTATTCTCATCCTGTCGTTGAAGCTGATGCACGTGGCTTGTTGCAGAGTGTTGTGACATATCTGCCACTGAAGGGGTCAAGATATAAAGTTTCGGGCCCCCCGCGAGAAAAAAAAAAAAAAAACTCGCAAAGGCCTGGGCCCCGCGGGAGAATGCCGGGCCACCGCGAGTATGAAGAAAATTAGAGTTTTAGGGAACTTGATAATCTGACTGCCGGAAGTGCTCATTACCCTGAACTAGATATATGTCCACCAGGTAATTAATTTGACAATTGGCAAGTGTGTCCAAAAGAGGTGCACTGCTTACCACTGGCAGTAAGTATGCTTATCACTCAAGGCATGCTTGCTACCACGCTGTACTGCTGCAGTTTGCGTCCTAAGGTTTGCATACTCTATATTCATATCCAATGACTAACTCTATTATAGAACTTATGCAAAGGCAAAGGCAAATGCTAAACTCGACAATGTAGCTGTGTTAAAGCTAGTATTCCGTGTAGGTTGCTGTCATCCTGTCTCTATATTGGTGCAGACCACGAAGCACACATTCACTCGGAGGTTGACCTGGTGGAAGAGGAAGACTTTGACTCAGACATTGAACAGGCAAAAGAGGAAGTCTTGCGCTTAGAGGAGGATCTGGCAGAAGAATTTTTTTTTTTGCTGATGTCGCTGGTACATACTTCAACTTTCCTGAAATTCCCACAATTGGTAATTCCATACCCTGATACCCGGGCAGGCCGATGTAGCCTGCGGAGGAATCTCAAAATTGCATTCCCGGGCAGGCAAATATTCCTGTGTAGGTCAGACTCCACAATCATATGGCTTCACGAGCAGGCTGGCCAATTCGTTAGGTGGCCGAATGATTGGCAGGTTAGAACAACACATATCCATAAATATATGGGCTGAGCCTGAAACTACAGGTCAATGTAAAGGCAAATGTCAAACATTGTCACTTTTTCTAATTTTGCGTTTGGGCCGAGAATATAGTCATCCTACACATCTCATATGTACCATCATATCTCATCCTCTTCCGAATCCTCTAAGGAAGATTCACTGGCTCAACGTTCATTCTACTTTACTTGCACTTTGTATTCCACTTCGTACTTTATTTCCACTTTGCATCTACATACTTATGTATCAAGATTTTACTTAGTTATATAGGCAATTATGTGCTACCGTGTTCTCCCGGGCTTTTTTTGGGCAAATATATACACCGCAAACAAGACCTCCAGTCTCTTCATAGAGAGCATAATTGTCGTTGCAGACAGGGCTTCTTGTCTAGTCTGGTCTTGTTCGCCACATTTTGCGGTAATCCTGTCTGCTGATCATGATCGGAAAAAAAAAGGAGTCATGGTTTGGAAGGTGACTAGAATGCAGCTTCCTTTTTTTTTTTACTTTTTGGTCCGTCGAGAGTTCGAGATGGATCGACGGTGTCACCGCACCGTTCACAACCCCTTTATAAAGCCTAATTTCAACGGCCCGACGCTAGTTATCTCGCTAGACTATGGTTATCATGTGCTATTTCTTTCATTATCACCTTTGTGAAGTTCAGGGTAGCACATTGTTTTTCTGCCAAGACTAAAAAAGTACAACTCAGAACATTATGAATCGGTCTTGTTCTGAATCCACTTACTTCTTATAAAGTCGGCCATTGAGTTACAAACTACTATATTATTTATCGATGATAACTGCTGTATATCTTGTTACTAACAGCAGCTCCTTTTGCAACTTCCTAAGCATGAGAACTATTCCCAGTCTGGTCTGAGTGGCCAGTGCAATACTTAGTTCATCCACTTATCACAGTGTCTTGATACATGACCTCCTGAAGGTGACAATTAGTTCATGAAGATAAGGCTTGGTGGTGAGTTGAGATTAACTATTACTTCTTCTGGATTACTAGGTGATATACATATTCCAGTGCGAGAGCCGGCCTCATAGCCCGTTAGACAGGCATACCGGCTCGCAATGAAGTGATTACGTAGGAAACCGACAGCCCCCATGTATAACAGGCCCAACTCCTTAGTGCGAAATTTGAAGGCTTCTTTGGCCATTCTCGTGAATCCTTCTCGTCCATGCAACCATGGGATGGTAGTGGTGTGTGCCAAATATCGAATGAATTGTCGTCAGTTTTGCATTACAAGTACCCACAACGAAACGAGTGAGGCAAAGAGATAGCCAGGTCCTCGAAAAAGCTGGATTGTTGGTGTGGATGAAACACTCATGTAGGCACTGCAGTTTGGGATGGTCTATTATAAATGGTGCTGGAGTTGTGTTTGACGGCCCAAAGAGTTAATTGAAGGTTAAATCTGTGTTACTAATTCTAAAAAGGTAGTATCTCGAAGCTGAATTAGATCTTCATAAGTGGCTGTTGTGATTATTCTGGATTGACATTCTGTAAACTTGCTCTGCTTGCACTCCGCTTCCAAGCTGTTGTGCTCAGGGCTGGTGGTTAAGGTAAGAATGGAACAAGCCTCCCTGCCCGTCCCCCAAAACCTGACCTGGAGAATTGAATATTATTGCATAAGCTTTTTTCCTCTCCACTGGTATGGCACAGCACACTAATGGGAAGCATGTTGTGTATAGCTTGTCCCTCTGTGCACTCATATCTAAGGCGGGTATAATCAATAGTCAGCAAAATACAATGGCAATTGTGATGGCTTGGAGGGATTTTGTACTTATTTATACCTATGAGCCTTACCCATGCTAGTCTCTCAAGTATTTCAATAGCTTTTAGGACAAATTCTCGATTACTAGCCTTTTTATTTATTTTTCTCTTATACCCTTTCCAGTTCCATACCATCTGAATTTCTCCTTCATTTACCATTGGCAGGTATGCCTCCATTCAATTGCTACTTCTATTGCTTTTATCTCCATGTATATGTGTTGCTTATAGTCAGTCTCCTCAAGGCCCTTTATCCTTTCACTCTGCTCCTTTTGTCCCTCACCAACCTTTTCTTGACTGCCCTATTGGTATCTAAATGTATATCTTGTCTATCCTGCATCTAATACACGTACAGTACAGCTAATTCATTACCGTATCTTCTCATTCAGCTAAATCTAAGTCAATACTTGACATTTAAAAACTCAAGTAACAATCCATTCGTACTTGCAGTGAACTGCAAGTTAGTAGAAGCTGTATGTAGAATCATGGAGACGTTCCAGAGTAGGGGAGTTTGACGTGGAAAGCCAGGATCTTACCCCACACGAGAAAAACAATCTTATTTCCCCCAGAAGACTAGGCTACAACCAGACCAAGGGAATCCTGTCCTCACGTTCTTGAAAGGTCAACCATTGATCGATGTATGACCAGTTCTCCTTCAGAGTTATCGCCTTTGGGAAATGTCGTGGCAGATCACCTGATTTTTAAAAACAAACTTAGGACCATTTTCTATGTCTAACAAGTGCTCAAGTGCTGTCTCTGGTTGAGTATTGTAGACGTAGACGTAATCGATGACAGAATCCACATTACCCTCAACTTCGGCTTCGGAGCTTTTCCACTTGGCGCCAAGCCGCCATTTCCAGTTCGCGTTCCCCGTCGCGTTGTTCTCTTTTTTATCCTTCCTTATCGGAGCTCTGAAGCTCTCCCACTGATACCCAGTTTCATGCGAAATATCCAATAAAGAACCCCACAATGTCCTCCCTCGTCGACGCCGTCCTCCGTTCCGACTTCGACATCCCCGCATCCTCACCCTCCGCCCTTCCCGAAAACCCCCGCACCCCTCTGCACGCTCTGGTAGCAGATTAAACCCTGCTGTATCCTCCCCCTTGCGGCGGTGCGACTCCTCCCGCTTCCAGGGACCCTGCACAGCGAGCAGAATGAAGAGGACGAGGTCATGGACGATCCGGAGGACGAAGTTGTGGGGAACAGAGGAGCCAATGGCCGACCTAGGACACTGGGGAATTTAAACGCTATTCCGAAGATGCAGGATCAGACGAGTGAGACGCTGAGGTAGATTTTTAAAAAGACTCTAGAGGAGTAAGTATTCCCACCTCTACCCCCCTACCTCCACTGTGGTGGTGGGTAGTAGGTAGGGGAGTGGCTAATTGAGATCATAGGTACCCCGACCAGAACGGCCTTGCCGTTCGGTCCCCCGGCGGCTACTCCATCACACAACATTACATCGCACGAATCTACCAGCTCCGCTCTACCGAATAATCTACCGTTTACGTCGACTTCTCGCACATCGACTCCTATAACCACGTTCTCGCTGAGGGAATTGTAGAACACTGCTATCGTGTCTTCCCCTTCCTCACCCGTGACCTGCAAAGCAAAATTCGCAAAATATGAACCAGAGTACTACAAGAAAACCCCGACCCCACAGGGACAGCAGTCTGTCGATGCATCTGGTTCGAATGTCCCCCAGACGGATAGGTTATTTTCAATTGCGTTTTAAAACTAGTCTGGTTTTATAACCTTCCGTTGGTATCGCGGATTAGGAATTTGAGGAAGAATTTGATTGGACAGCTTCTTTCCATCTCTGGAACCGTGGCTAGGACTTCGGGGGTTCGACCAGAGTTGCATTTGCTACGTTTACGTGCGAGGCGTACAGGGCGGTTTATCTATTGTGGAACAAAGTCTTTCGATACACAGAACCAACACAATGTCCCAACCTCACCTGCAGGAACCGCAACGGCTGGCGCCTCGACGTCCGGCAATCGATTTTTGTTGACTAGCAGTTAGATTACGTGGAGAAGTCGTCGACAGAGCAAAGGCCGGTGAAAAATGTATCTTCAGCGGCACGTTAATTGTCGTTCCGGATTTATCGCTATTGGTACTCCCTGGTGTGAGGCCGGAGGCTATTTGAGATAACAAGAATGCTCCGAGGGGGATTGAGAATGCGGGTTGTTTCTGGACTCAAGGCCCTTGGTGTGAGGGATTTCAGGAGGAACAGAACCGCTTTTTGCAGAGTTAAACACCAATGGAGATTGAGGATTTGAAGAGGAAGATACATAGCGACCACATCTACCTCCCGACTAGTCAACAGTATCGCCCCGACCAGCTACGGGCATGAAATCATCAAAAAAGGCATTCTACTTCAACTCATGAGCAGTGTTACACAAGCGCACAAACGAAGGAATGGGACTCCCAGGCGATATCAATATCTGTATCGTCGGGGACCCTAGTACTAGCAAATCTCAATTCCTCAAATACGTCTGCTCCTTTCTCCTCCGCGCAGTGAACACCTCTGGGAAAGCCTCCTCCGCAGCAGGTCTTCCCGTCGCTGTCGTCAAGGACGAAGAGACTGGCGAGTTTACAGTTGAAGCTGGAGCGCTCATGTTGGCCGATAATGCGATCTGTGCGATCGACGAGTTTGAATTAGTGACCAAATCGCTATCGACGAAGTAATGGAGCAGCAGACTATCTCAATCGCGAAAGCGGGCATCCAAGCTACATTAAACGCTCGAAACGCTCAAACGAGTATCCTTGCCGCGGCGAATCCAGTAGGGGAAAGGTATAACTGGAAAACGATGTTGAGAGCAAATATCAATATGTCTGCGCAGATCATGTCCCGTTTCGATCTATTCTTTAAAGTCCTCGACGAGTGTAATGCTCTTTATCCTTGCCCTTAAGAGCTGTTCTAGAAGTTACTTAGTACTCTCCTGGCTGGCTTCAAAACGAGCGATTTTTGCTTGAAGGTCTGCAACCTCGGAGGCCAATCTGGAGCTCTCGGATGAGCCCAACTCGGATTTGAAGGCATCGGATGAGCCTGAGTTGGAGGGTCCTGGTGCGCGTGCGTTGGAGGGTTCGGATGTGCTCCATTGGGGTGTTTCGGAACAACTGTATTTGGAGAGTTTGTGCATGCAGTCAATGAATACATTCCGTTAATCGGCTAAAGTCCTCTCTCATCTTCTCTCTATTCCCAGTATTGTTCTTATTTGCAAGTAAATATTGACGGGTTTCGCGCCTCTTCTGAAGTATATCCCTCTAGAGCGGTAAGATCTGCCATCTCTCCTGCTTCCACAACGGCCTGAACATCACGCTTTTTTGATAAGCGTTTGCTCGGGTTATCTCTCAACACATCCGAGATAACTTTCTCCTTTTTAACCTCCGTAAAGCCTTCCGATCAGGCTGTTTCACCAATGCGTTCACAGACCTCAATCCATGAAATCATCCAGATCACTCAATTTCAAGTCTACTTTCCGATGACCAACTACCTACAGTAGTTGAGTAACCTTCTCTTCCGCATATATATCCGCCACCTTGGTGACCCAGTCGCTCCTTTCAATTCAATTCAAGAATGAAAGCCATATAACTGCCAGAAAGCAGCTTCAGTTGGGGGGGGGGGCTCGTTCGATAATATTTCTTCTATTTCAGCTCTGGAGTGGAGTGTAAGTAAACTCGCTTTGTTTTTTTTTTTTTTTTTTTTCCTGCCCTCTACTAGATACTGGTTTTGCGCAGGCTTTTTTTTTTTTTTCGGATTCGGAGGGGAGGGACGTGGGGGTGGTTCTGCAGGTTGTTCAGTAAATAATTGATAATTCGATTGTTGTGACATATTGTTGTTGTACTTTGGGTTTGAGTGCATTCAAATGTGGGCTGGCGTTGGATGAGTTGTGAGGGAATTTTTGTACTTTAGTGTAGGTAGGTAGGTAGGTACCCAATGTTTATATGTATCCGTGCGGAAGACTTTTGTTTTTTTACGTACGCTTTGTTTATGGGGAATTCGATATGGGATTCGGAAATATATATTGGATTATTAAGCCCATCGCCAGATAAGTAACGAAGTTACGATACGTCTATGTTTGTTTGTTGATTCGGAAATCGCGCAAATCACGTGCATTGGTATTTACTTTACTTTACGCGTCGCAAAGTCACGTCTCCCCAACCTCCACCCAACCCACAACCCACAACCCCACAACCCCATAACCCCACAACCCCCCAAATCCCAATGCTCTCCACGCACCTCCCCATCACTCCTTCCCCCGGGCACATCCCTCTTTCACTAGCAACCCTGCACCTCCTCCCCACAAAACTCCAAACCGCCGCGCCAGCCAACGCAGATCGGTACTGGCGTCCCACAGCAATGAAGGCAGTTTCCGTTTCCGCGGCCCCAGTTCCTCCTCCGCAGGATACCGATGGCGAGGACCAGCAGGAGGAGAAGGAGGAGAAGGAGGAGGAAGAAGAAGAAGAAGAAGAAGAAGAAGAAGAAGGATTAACGCAAGAATGCACCTTCCGTGGACGGCGACTCCTTGGGAAAAGGCTGCGCGTGCCAGAGGGGTTTACTGGGTTCGTATTAGCGACTACACCGAACCCAAACCAAAACCAAAACTTAAACCTGGACCTCAATGGCGACTACGATGAAACAGAAGAACAAGAGGAAGAAGAAGCTCCAAAGAATGTCTTCACCCCGCTGGCGCGCTTCCACGAGATGGTGGCATGGGGCCATGATGAGGTTCCTACGATTGCAGGGGGCGCGGGAGGAGGAGGAGAAGCGGCGGGTGGGGAGGGGGATGTGGTTATTAGGGGTGTGCAGGAGTGGTTGGGGTGGGCGGGAATGGTGAGTTTACTTTTTTGAAACTTTTTTTCTATTGTGTGAGGCGAAGTGGGGGGGCTAATAGTTTGTGTGTCGGGGGGAGGATAGATACATGGGATTGAGGATGACGGCGACGATGATGATGATGATGATGATGAGGGTGATGGGGGTGTGAGGTTAAAACGACAAGGGAGATAGAGATAGGGCGAGATGGTTTTTTTTACTGTTGGTATCGTTTATGGTCTCGTGTATACCCCCCATAACAGAATTCAAAGGATGATCTCTAATGATCGTCTGGACATATCCCTGTCCTTCTCCCAGGCCCTCTAATGTACCCAAAGCACATGTCTCCCTCCTCCCCAAGTTCCATTGGAAATGCCCCAAAACGAGTTACCGCCTTCTCACTCAAATCACCGCCCCATCCCCCTTCACCTCCACCTGCACCTCCACCTCCGCCTCCTCCCCACCCCCGCCGCCACTCTTACTTTCCCTCATCACTTCCTCCCACCCAAGCCCAATCTCCTCCAACTCCCTTATAGTCCTCCCCTCCGCAACAGCCTTATTATACCTCTCGCTCACCTCCCCCAGCAACATCCTCACCCTCCTCAAATACATACTCCAATCATCATAATCGCCGACCCACCTTCTAACCTCTGCACCATCCCTACCCTCATCCCTCCCATCCGCAAGCTTAGACAGCCCGGCTAATCTCTCTAAAAACAAAAAATCCCTTGGCGGCGTCAACAGATGCGTCCAAGCGCCTCTCTCCCTCCCAGGACCTTCTACTTTTCGCCCCCACTCCCGTCCCTCCCATTTCACGTCCACCTCCATCTCCCTCCCCATCTCCCTCCCCATCTCCTGATCCACAGCCTCAATCTCCTCCAGTGCGAGATTCCGGCTCCACAGCCGCCCCAAAACCCCCGCCTGCCCCGCTGCAATCGACCACGGCGAAACCCGGTACGGCAGCCCCAACCGTGCGAGTGTCGGGTCTGCAGAGCTAAGGCAATGGAGCAGCAAGTGCGGGATATGCGTGCCCCGGGGGCTGGGCGCGGAGTAGTGCGTAGTGGGGAGGAAGGGTGCCGTGAGGAGGTATCCTGTGCAAAAGAGGATGAGGTCGATGGAGGATAGAGTTGTGATGGCGGTGCTGGCGGGAGCGGGGGCGGGGGGGAGGATCTCGCTGGTCAGGGGGTCGATGGTACAATACCTGGTGGAGGTGGCTGCGTGTAGGTGGATGTCCCCCGTGATGGGGTCAAGGTGCGAGATGGTGGGGACGGGGAGGATCTCGTTGGATTTGGGAAGAGTGGGGGAACGCATCGATTGATAGATTGGAAGGGAAGGTGCCAGTGGGAGGAGGAGCCTGAGAATGTCATTGGCGGAAATGGAGGAGCCGACGAGTAGTATTCTCTATATGTGTGTGTGGAGAGGGTTAGAATCCGTAGAATATATATATACCCAGCTCTCATCTGTCAGGTGGGAGTGGGCGATAGTAGACAAACCTTCCCTTTATATTTCTCCTCCACCTCCCTAAACTCCCTCGAATGCTCCACGCTCCTCTTCCCCTTGCCCGCTAGAACCCACTCTTTGAGACCAGGTAGATCAGGGATATACGGGACTGTGTATCGGCCAGATGCGATCACAATCGCGTCGTAGTATCTCTCTTCTCCTTCCCCCTTATTACTGTCATCACTTTTATCACCACCAACATTAACATCCACATTCCCCACCACAACCCTCCACTCCCCCCCTTCTCTCCCCTCCACAGGTACCTTCTCCACCTCTCTTACCACCTTTCCAAACCACGCTGTCACCCCGTCATGCTTGTGTTCTGCCTCCTCTCTCTCCTCCCTCTTATCCCCCGTACCATCATCACCATCCCTATATGCAGGCATCCCTGTCCCCCTGCCCCCCCGCCTAACCTCCCTCACCCCCAACCTCCGAAAATACCCCTTCACATACTGCAGTATCTCCCTATGGCCCGGAAACATATCCACCTCCCTTCCAAATGGCCAATCACCCCACTCCATCAACTGTTTTGGGAGATTCGCCGTCAAGCTCGGGTAAATCGGGCTTGGAAACACCCATTCCTCCTCCTCCCACTCCTGCCTCTCCTTCTCTCCATGCTTCCCCTGCCCTCTTACCAGAACGGGGATATCCCCTTCCTCCCTGGCTAACCTTCCCCGCGAGTCATCAAGCGGGAGGAGTAACCTTGGCTCAGCATCCTCACCGTGGTACTGCACGAGAGGTGAGGTTTCATCGGTATAGTTCCATATACCGCCTACGTCGTTCCGCTGCTCGAAGAGGTCGATGGTGGGGAAGTGGGTAGGGCGGAATTTGAGGAGGCGGGCGAGGGCGGCAATGCCGGAAGGGCCACCCCCGAGGATGGCGATGCGGGTGATTTTGGGGATGCTACGGTGGGGGAAGGTGGTGGTTGGCGGTTGGGCAGTGGGCATTATTTCTTGATCTAGAGCTGGGTAGGGGGGCGGGGTGCGCTATTGTGGGGGTTTGGTCACGTGGGATCGTGGGGTTGATGGTGAAACTTAGCATCGGAAGAGATGCAGAGTTCGGATCTATTATATCTCACCACAGGTGGCGTCATGCGATGTGTTCAGAATTTCTACTCAACCAGGCATGCAAGTCATACCTCTTGTATTGTATCACTTTACTGCATATACATTGGTCGTTGGATTACCTCCACTGCTGTAAGTAGTACGGGGGAAGAGAAGAAAAATACATATGTACAATCAAAACACCGCAAAGTGGCTACGATCAGGTCAAGAATGTCAACATAATGAGGGGGAGAGGAGGAAGGGCATCAACCTTGGTGAACTTTGGCTAAAGTATCTGCGCTTCAAAGCCGGAGTTCAGGGTAAATAAGAAAAAAAAGCTTGCCGGGAACCAGTGTTCAGCCACTATTCAATTCGTAACAGTAGTCTTGTATACGAAGGCTATTTACATAGAATACATAGAATACATAGAGCTAGCTTACGGGTGCCTCCCCCTTCCATATCTCTTCATAATCCCCCCTCCCTCCTAACACATGCCCAGCCCTATGACAGTATCATAAGGAGATTTACATCCCATTAATGAGGTTGAGGTCCTCGATCTGATAGCTTGGCAGGGGAAAGATAGCCCGGATAAGAGCTGCAGGCCGAATTCTTTTGTTGTTAGACAAACCTTTTTTTTTTTCTTTCTTTTTTTTTTTTTTCTTTTCTCCTGGGGAATCAAAATAGTAGTAGGAGAGTTTTATATACATATAGGGAACTGTGCACTGGTTAGATTCTATTTCATTTGTTTGTATAGCCATCCCGGCGGAAGTGTCTGCGCATCCTTATTTTATTTTTTTTTTTTTTGGTGGCTCTCCCAGCGTGAAAGATGTACAAGGCATCAGGTTGCATAAGCCCCCCGGCCCAAGATGAAGTCTTTGAACTGCGGGGGAGGGCTGTATCTTATTAAGGTACTATACGGAGGTATACAAATGCTCTTTGTTACATATTCTGAGCCATGGGCCTGCATATCTACTAATGGATGTCTGAGAGATGCGCAGATACTTTTCGCCGACGCTCTGTATATACACATGTAGGGAATGTTCTAAGATTACAGCCAACGCCACCGAATATATTTAGATAGTATATCTGAAGGAGACTACGTTCGGCGGTCTAAGCGAGGATTCAGTCTAATCCAGAACAAAGGTGTGTCAGAATCAAAATTCTAAGAAACACCAAAATGAGAATTCTATCGAGTAGCGATGTAACACCCCTATACTATAAGTACGAGAATCAACAACCAACCCTTCTTCTCCTTCTCTCCCTCCTTCCTCCCTCCCAATCTCCCTCTCGTTTACCCACGTCAACTTATCTCTCGTTTACCCACGTCAACTTATCCAGTATACATCCAAGTATAATCCTCTCTTCTGATTCAAGACCTAAGGTTCATCATTCTCTCGTTAATCTCCCTGGCCTCCTTCTCGCTGGCCTCCATCCTCTCCCTGGCCTTTTTCTTCCTGGCCTCCTCCCTCTCCCTAGATCTCTCTGTCCTCTGCTCCTCGACTTTCTTCCTCTCCGCGACATCTTCAACCATTCTACTTCATCAATCCCATCAGCAAAAATTCTACACAAATAGAAAAAACCTGAAAAAGTCGTTATAAGGTAGCTGCGATGAGGATACAACTTGCAGTATTAGTGTTGTCATTGATGCTATTGAGGGTAACATGGTTGGCTTCGAGGGTAGCCCGGTTGGCCTTGAGGGTAGCGGTGGATTATTGTGGATTGAGTGCGGAGCTCATGTAGGAGGGATATGATTTCGGAAACCTCCTGGTTGGGAGTTGGAAGATTAGATTGGGTGTGTCTAGATAGTTTGCTCTCGGGGGAGATAGCAGGAACATGGAGACTTACTAGGTTGGCTTCTGGACCGAGGGACATGTTCCTCTTGGATGCTAGCTGGCAACTTTATGAACGGGAGTGACCGTAAGCGTGCGGTGGGTGGGAGTAATAGTGATGCCGATGATGCGGCGGGAGAGGAGACCTCTGGTTGAGAAAGTTAACGCTGGGGTGCGGAACATCGTAGTAAATGGGAATGAGATGAATAGAGGCAATAGAAATCAATATCAGAAAGTAGGTTGTGATAACTTAGTTAATCTAATGAGAGTGGTTTGGAATCGGGACGAAGATAGTCTGGTTTGGCAACTGTTGCGGTAAATATTTATGTATGAACCTTCAGCCCATCACTCCGTTTTCTATATCTAACCCCCACCCCCACCGCCACTGATTACTCTCTCTTGGTATTCCCTTCACCCACCCTCCGCCTGTAATTTTACGAAAGCAAGCAAGATATATATGTATGTATATTGGAAGAGTTGTATACGGTGCTCTGGCCAGGGGCGTAATACCGTTTAGGAGCTAGATTGATCACATACTGGTGTTTGGCATACCCGTAAACCAAGTGATACACTTCTTTTGACTCTAATAATGCCCCTCTCCGGGAATGGTGGGGGCTACGGCAATGATTTTGCTGACCTTATTACGTAAGTACAGAACTATAAATCACAGTATTACAAAGTACTCTGGTGTTCTAGATTCCTGATTGAAAAACCAATGTACCTGCTTAAATTCTAGATCCGTTTCCTTCCCACGCTCACAGAGTGGAGACTGATTTTCATCATCACCATTAACATCAAATCTAAAACAGCCAGCTAGACTAGACTCCATACAAAGCGGTCTCATCGCCCCCCCCCGGCGAATTCCATATTCCAATAAAAGAATTCCTCCCCTGCAAGCTGTGTATGGCCCCTGAGTCATTTGAGTAGATATTATCTAGAAAAAAAATCCGAAAGTAAAGTAGGAGAATACATTGTGTTAGTATACCATCTCTTCGTTCTCTTCGTGCCTGCATGTTGTAATGGTCTGTGTAGGTGCGTGCACAGGATTAGCTATGTCTAAAGTGACAGGACTGGATGTCTCTGCGGAACAAAGACTGGATGTGGTAGTCGTCTCCGAGGGTAAAATGCTGTCGGGAGGGTCCATTTCCGCAGGCTCAGTACATAGACATGCCGTGGCCGTCTTTATAGCCATAGGGCCACATTCAGTAGCCTTCTTCGCCTGGCTATATGCTTCTGCAACCGCGTCTCTTAAAGCCTCCAGCGAGACATGTGGATCACAATATTCATCCATCCTCGTGCAAGTCGCCAATATTTGCCGGAGACTGGCTGGGGTACTATGGAACCACCTAATCTTAGATCCGAGTAACTTTACAGTGGTATCTATCACTATATCTGCGCACTGGCACGGATAGTCGAAAATGCCCTTGCACTCAAATATCATCCAAAAGATGCATGCAAGTGAATGGACCTACAACCCCCCCCCCCAAAAAAAAATATTAGCACCAATCTTTTCTCCAGAATAAGTAGGTCACTTACATCACACTGTTCTGAAATCCTACAACTCTCCAAAAGGTTGTCTGACCTAAGTCTCCTACCAAGCAGATACACCAATGGCCCTTCAAACTCCTCCCACGTTTTCGTCTGTTCAAAGTCAATCAACACAATCCTCCCCGCATCCCCATATTCACTTCCCTCCTTGCCTTTGTCTGTTGTATCTACAAGCACATTATCCGGCTTCAACGCCGAATGTGCCAACCCGCACACCCTATGTAGATGTATCAATGCCTCGCACAACTGCAAACACCAAGACAGCCCAATTTCACTCTTTAGTGGGTTCTCGTGACTAAATGCCAGTAGCTGTTTTGCAAGCGTTCCTGAGGGTATATACTCCGTCATATACCCCACGATGGCTTCTCCTTGTATGAATGTGCGGTCCACGAGGTTAGGCATTTTTGCCGCGTTGAAGGATTCTTGCGCATACGCCCACTGTACGGTAGCAAGGAATACGGGGCGGCCCATGATGTTCTTATGCAGGGGTATACTGCATAATATCTCCATCTCCCTCATCAACGTCCTCCGGATATATTTACGCCTTTTGGCAGATTTTAGCACATATACCTTCTTCAATTGATCATTCTTGATTGTCACCAAGCTACATGTGTCATGTAGTGCTGCTCCAACCTCGAGCTCGCTGATGTCGATTGAGTTTCCGTTGACACTGACGATTCCCGAATCCCGGGGTGGAGGATTTTGGAGCACATTGTAGGTTGGAGAATTCTTGCACGCTTGAGGATCTTTGTAGATTGGTTTCCAGTCGGGTTGCCGGGTTTTGTATGCGCGGATGAGGGACCGGTTTATAGTCCTGGGGGTGGGGAGGTATTGTGGACCGATGTAGCGGCAGGCGAGACGATTCCATCCGCTAGTGGAGACGGTAGTGCTGTGATAGTCGGGAGGGGCGAAGGAATAGGTGAAGACCATCGCTTTAGATCCGCCTGGAGGTGAATCGAGACGACTGCTCTGGCTTGGGGTGATTTGACTTGTTTTGAATGAACCTACTGACGGGGTTCTGCAAAATTAAGATTGTAGAGTCTGATCGGGGCTTGTATCGCACGCTGATTCTCGAGAGATGCTGTAGTCTCTCAGGTAAGATTGTATGCAGTATGGTTGGTGCAGGCCACCGGGTAGAGGCAGAGAGAGATCAGAGGCAGAGATTAGAGGCAGAGATTAAAAGGCAGAGATTGTTGTTGTTATGGACACCGGGTGCACCACCAAGGTTTAGGGTTACGGAGGCAGGCCAAGGTCGCAGCGCACGAAGTGCCAGAAGGCGGCACAACGAGGGGGGGATTAATTTAAATTGGAGAAGGCCGAATCTACAGAGAATTGTGTGGTTTGGGCTCACCCCGAGAAGGTGAACTATATTATATACCCAGCTCGCAACGATTGGAAAGTTACTCGCCCAGCATTATCACAGGTTTCACAAGAAGGTAATTCACCTACTGATGTAAATTGTGAATTCCCATTGATGTATTACTGTGAATACCCATTGGAAGCCTCATAGAGCTTGCGATCTACGAAAAGAAAAGCGCCAACTAATAAGACAATGAGGAAGGCGATGAAGAGAACTGACATTGAGCGGATACAACATATAGAATAACATTGGTGAATGGGCCCTAACCTGGCTATAATGCCCTCAATGAATTTTTACTTTTTATTTTCTAGCACAGTAGCCTGGGTCGAGAAACGCAACATAGGTACCGATTCGTGAGCCGGGAGCGGTGACTAACGTATTCAATATATTATAAATTTCGCCCACGGAACAAGCCTGATTCCGAAACATTTGTCGCGCTGTACGTGTCGTCGGTAGGAAGTACTTCAAAAGCTCAAGCTGAAGTGCACTGCAGTTTCCCGTGGTTTATATGGTTTATATGGTTTGTATGGGGTTTGGATGGTTTATATCCCCTTATTATTGCCGTTGAAGTCACATGGGAGCGACTTCCTGATTTGGGCGTTTCCTGTCTTGGCGTCCGGGTACTGCCTAATTAGGCAAATGCCTTGATCTTGAGAATTTACTATGCAACCCATTGGCCTAGCGGCATGCCTTTCCAACAGAGAAAAAAGGTGGGAAAGGTGGGCTGAATCGCGGATCTCTAGGGTTCCTTACCTCTAGGGTTCTCACCTTCGGGCTGACATCTCAGATTCTACAAAATCCCAAACACAGTATGTCACCACCTCGAATTCTCCTCTATTGGTCTGCACTTGCATACTTGTGCTCTGTGTCCGGCGATAGTCCCGGCGGGTACGGTGCTGTATGTAACATGCTCTGCACCTAGTACTGGCCCTGAGGCATACATTCACAAAAACACCTAAAGACTTGGGCAGACACTAATTTGCTAATCTGATGAAGAACTTTGCAAAGCAGAATTAATTTATAAACATGAAGGAAGGAAGAGAGGAAGGAAAGAAAGAAAGAAGGCAAGAAGCAAAGAAGGGGAAAGGTATGTTTGAAGAGGGAGCTAACAGAGCAGTCACCGATCAAAGTAATCATCATAAAAGGAGCCATCCAAATATATATGCCGCAAAAGCAAGAAATTGCACAACTCCACAATAACAACAAGCACCGTACCGAGCTTTGGAAACGCCTTGCCATGTACTCCCAACCTTTGAGCACAAATATATGGGCCCCCCGGAATCAACGACATAAAGTCTAAGCTTTTAAAGCTAGAACAAAACTTAAGGTGGGCAGCACTCTCCACCCATAATATCAGTGAGTTGCAAAGAACTTCGCATGACTTCTTTCTGATCCTCTTCTAGGCCCATTTCCTCTTCCTTTAACATTGCGTCTGCATCCTTTGCTCTTTCAATTGCGTGGTCTAGCCGTTCCTTTTGTGCTTTCAAGAGTTGACGCTGTTGCTTGACTTTCTCCGTTTTTTGCCACTTATCGTAGGTAAAGGCATCAAGAGACCCCATAACAAAGTCTGCGAGAGCCATGGTAGTGGAAAAATCCAACACTTCATTTTCCCCAATAGCCCATGCCAGGGTCTGGCGGACATTGGAAAGCTTATTCCCCGGCCCATCCTCTTCATTGTAATGAATGGATGTCAATAGACCACCACCACGGTCTCCTGCTTTTCCATGCCCATTACGAATAAGGTTTTCAATAAATGTATCAAGAATACCCCTAGGAACATTTTCCGGATCGGGGGAGCGGGGTGAGGGGGAGCCAGTTCGTGAGGTCCTAGGCTGTCCCGAAGACATATTACCCTTGCCACGGAGTCGAGAACTGCTGTGGTAACTGTTGTTGGCACTATTTAATGCATCCAGTCTCGCGTTGCTGAAACCGACTGGGGAATAAAAGGGGTCAGAAAGTTGGATATTTTCTGTAACAGATTCTGGATATAGATGCTTCTGTTGCTCTTCAGGGTAAACTCCAAACTGATCGTCGAAAGGGGTGTAAACCTCTGCCCTACCATTCTCATTTTCTAAAGCGGCGAGCCGTGTTTCGAGATAAAAAAAATCACTATTGGAAGAAGAGTCGTCATTTCCTTCACGAATAACAAGCCCTGAGTCAAGGAGCGGTGGTTCTTCACAGCTGTTGATAGATATATGAGGCAAGATAATGACGCTGTGGTCTGTTGATGACTGGATACTCACTTGTGGCCCTGGAGCTTGGTCGCTGTTTGCTGAAGCATACTGAAGAGAATCTTGTCGAGCCGGGTAAGATCTGGAGGAGGCCTGCTGCTGGTGGTAAGGAGGAATTTCAGGAGTCGGTGGCAATTCAGCTGGAGGTGGTCCGATATTTGCTGGGGAAGCGAAATTGAACCTCGAGATCTTTGGCGAAAAATCTGCTTCGGAGCGGACTCTTCGGATGACCCTCTGCCGGGTTTTAATGTTTGCGAGATCTGGGACCCCATCTTCTTCAGGTAAACCTGGGGTGTTTGGAGTTCCATTTGCAAATATTCCATCCTCAATATAGGAGCTTGATGTTGATACAACCGAATTTCCCCTCTTGAGCATTTCTACAGATTGCTTTTCTGATTCGGAAGAATTATTTTTGAGGCTCGCACTCGACTTTTTTGAGAGAAGCCTCTTAAAGGTGTCTTTTAAGGACAAACCACGATCACGCTTATTCTCTGCCTTTTGCGACAGTTTATCCATAACTTTTTTGATCCCAGTCTCCGGATTGGAAACGGCCCTCGGCATTTGGTTGTGTACATTTGCAGTCTCAGGGGGGTTTATGGTTTCGGAAGGCGGCTTGAAGTTAGGGACCGACTTTGCATTTGTCGGTGCCCGAGCAGCTATCAAGGTCGGGATGCTTGCCTCAACCACCTCGTTCGGGTAATCTGGAGGTGGGAATAAGGAAAATTTGGGGCTTGGGCGTTTGGACCTCAAGGAGCCTAAGGATTCCATGCTGCCTATGGTACCAGAACTGTCTCTAGTAAGAATTGAGGTTGGTGAAGAGTTTTGTGGAGTTAAAGCTCCTGGTTTGAAAGTTCGAGAGTTTGCCCTAACCGAACTTGGTGGTGAAGGATATGCGAAACGCGACATCGTATCGTGGAGGGTGCTACGAAGAGTTAGTACATATTGTTCATAAAGGTTGCATTAACGCACTACTTACTGCAAACCTGGGTTCAGGCTATTACTGTCTTCTGTCGTGCGTGGTGAAATGTGAAGATGTGACTCGGATGAACCTAAAAAGAAAGAGATGGAGGTAAAAAGTGGGGTATAAGTAGTCGAGGAGGGGAATGAAAGATCAATAGAGGGGCAGCCTGAGAAATATACCCACTAGTGGCTTCTCTGTACTGTGCGAACGAAACCAGGGCTCAGGGCTTTTGATCTGGTCAATGGGCTAGATATAATGCTTTTCAACTTTTCCCAACTCCGATTGATGTCGACCTTATCGCAAATCGATTCAGCCATATCCTTATCAACTGTCTATTCTGGAATCTTCAGGAGCGATACCCCAAATAAGGGCATAATATCTGCTGATAGTGTATGTAGGAGAAAGCCAGTTTTCATTCCTGCCAAAAAGCTCAGTGGAGCTGCTCCTAGGCAACTGATATACTGGGTACAAGAACAGCTTCTGGAATGTCGCCCTGTCAAGCAAGTACCGGACAATCATCAGCATTAGAGGGTCCCAGTGCTCTTGCTGTGAATCACATCTTGTAGTCTCACACCCAAATATCTCCGTGTGGATGCCCTTGGGGATTGCAGAAGTACAGAAGCTTTGTATTCTACTTGAATTCTCGACCATTTCTCCAACTATATGTAGCCAACCGGCGCATACAGGCTCGCGAGTGTAGCGGAGACGTGATGCAACTGACCGGAGAGGGGCATGAAAGTGACTGCAAAACTCTAACTTGGAGAGTACAGTGTCACCTACGCTGCCTGAGTCTGATCTGGCACTCTCCGTTAACAATTCACTGAACACGCAGATGCAGCTGATATACACTTAATATACGCCTAAACTTCTCTCGGGACAGCAGACTACTGAGTCTATATATCAGTGGTTTCTTTCCAGTGTTGGCATGAGTATGGTCCTTTGAAACTCGTTTTTTTAGGAGAAGCTAATGACGATTCGAGCTCTCATAGAAGACATTCATGACGAAGATAAAACGGGAGAAGATAATCTACGTCAATCAACAGGAGGGGGACAGATGAAAATATGAGTAATAAGCAGTCTGAGTAATAAGGAAGACGTATGCACACGAGTGCAGAGTGACAAGACTACCTATACATGTGCACCAAGTCCCTGGGCTCAAGATTGATGTTGGCTTAGTTTTAGATGCTGCATTCATCTATGTTGACATCACCTGGAGCCATGTGCTCGAGATATGCCACTCAAAGACTCTGAATCCAAAGTACGGACATAATATCCAACCCACATCACGCCTGCATGAGAATGAAAGAGGCGCACGTTGGATATCCTGAAGACAAATGAGATAAAACACACTCATGCAGCATACACCAAGGATGGAGCATACTGAGATTATTTTTGGAGGAACATTGTATATGCAGGCGGGCATCAGGATTGGGATAGAGTAATGGATAAAGTTCGAAACTAAATCCTGTGAGCCGTCATAGTGGTTAGTCTTCAACTGTAACATCCTGAGACTCAAGCTCGGGACGAATAAGCTTCCGATACAGAAAGCTGCAGGAACTCTCTCTATACGCCATCGCAAAGGCAGTTCTAGACCTGCGTATGATACCACACCACTACTCATCATAGGCTAGATAGAGTAATGAATTCTGAAACAAATTTTTTAAAAAATTAATTACCATACTACATACACAGACCCAACCAAAGAAAAGAGTTTTCTTTTCATGCTCGTAGATAGCTGGCCTGGACACGGGCCACCCACAAAATACTTACTCTACTGGCTTCCTGCAAGACAGAGGGGATTTCTTGCACACGTGAGAGCCCAGAAGCTCCCGCTGCCCACTGACGCCGTCCGGTTCGAGTCTGGTGCCCTCTATCTCGATTGACCTGCATCTCAGTCTGGAACCTCTACTGCCCCCCCCCCCCCCCCCCCCCCACACACCCACCCAAAAGAAATCCTCCTCCTTATTCCGGTTGGCATCATCTTCCTATCCCCCCCACCTCCCTACAACTAGATGGCCTAGACCTCGACCTCGACCTAGACCTAGACCTAGAGCTAGAGTACAACTGACTTCGTCGAGACACCACGACAGCTAGAGAACAGTTACTACAGCAAAACATCTCACAATTACTTTTACATATACTTTTTTTTTTTTTTTTTTTTTTTTTTTCCCCCTGAAGCTGTCTGTCCACCAACAAAAAAAAAAAAAAAAAAAAAAAAAAAAATATGGATGGCAAATCCTTTTCTACCCCTCAGCTAGTGAGTGCCTTGCTTTGCTTTTGGGGAAAAGAAAAACAAAAAAAACATCCTTACCTTCAAGAGGAAGATAGGCAGTTTATGCCAGAAAAGGAATCACTACAGCCAATACAGCTAGATGAGGCCAAACATTCACAAGTGAAGGATCCCTAACGCTTGCTAGGATTGTGTCGTAAGCAAAAAATCATTAGTTTCTAAAGCGTTATAAAGGGCTGGCTCGGGTTATTTATGAGCAAGTTCGAGTGCCCTTTGAGAAATGATTATACAGATCCTGTCAGTGCTTGCCTTGCGGAGAAGATTCTACTACTCATTATGCAAACAGAAATAAATACTGTGCTTATTTCATATCAAGCATAAAAGTCACACGAGACTTCATGAACTCTACCAAAATATGAATTTCATTATCCAGACCAAAAATCTACCGAGGCTCCCAGTTAATACTAACCTCTGATAAATTACCCACTCTCGGGTCTGGTCGGGTCTCCTTTTTAGTTGCACTTTTCTCAATATTCCCATCCTCACCCTACCCTCTTTTTTCCCAAAACATACCACCTCTGGAACACCCCTCTCCTCACCTCCAAAACCTCCAACCTCGCAACTCCAACCAAAGCTCTAAACACATCCTCATCCCACACCGCCAAACTCCACTCCATCTCCTTCGTCCACACATTCCTCCCCTTCCCCTCTTCGACCATTTCAGCGGGACTCTTCCCTACTTTCTCCCATCCCTCGGGTAAACCATCATAATACCCCACGGTCCATTTATCGATTCTTCTTTGAGAATTAACTTTCAACATCTTCTCCTCGCCATCACCAATACTAACATCCACCTCAACAACCTTCACCTCCTCACTAGTAATAGTTGGAGATTTTACATATATTTCCCCCGTCCCTCCCTTGGCCTTGATAATCTGATTTTCCCCCTTAGAGTACTCCACTCCACCCCCTTCCCCCTCTCCGGGAACCATCTCATCAAGAACACTAACCACCGCCCTACCCGTCCCAGCCTTCAGCCCCCTCGCTAGCTCCATCAAGAAAGCCAACACCTCATTAGGATCGACAAGATGATGTATCGTCCCTACCGACATAAACAGCAAATCAAGTTCCCCCTGGTTAAGACGTTGTTTGGGGGTAGTTGAGGAGGAGAGGATAGTTTGGAACGTCGAAGCGGATGCGCAGATCCAAAGTGGCGTGGAGGGAATGGATTGTTTGAATTTTGTCTCGTAGTCGAGCTTTAATTGCGAGAATCTATTTTCTGCGTGGGAGAGCATGGAGGGGGAATGGTCTACGCCCCAGAAATTCATTTTCGGCTGCTGCAACTCCTCCTCCTTCTTCAAGTCCTCCTCGGCGGCGGTGGCGGAATATATCCCCCGAATGATCTCGCAGATAACTCTCCCTGTACCAGTGCCTAGATCAACAATATTCACAATACAAGATTCACTTTCATAGTCGTCCGTAGTAATCATGAGTGATGCCTTCTTCGCAGCGAGTTGATCCCGGATAAATTCTTCAAAAATAGGAATATCTTCATTTTTACCCACTATGGGGGACGGTGAAGGGGTGGGAGGGGAGAACATGGAGTCGACCCAGGCATCGTAGAAGGCTGGGTAAGTGGTGTGGGAGTATGCGTAGGAGGGGCCGTGGATCTTGTGTTGGGTGTCGATGATACCTGAGGGCAGCGGGGAGGGGAGTCCGGGTGGGTCTGGTTGGGGATTGAACGTAGAGGGAGGCGTAGTGCCAACTGGAGGATCTGGTTGGGGATTGAATGTAGATGAGCAAGCTGAAGTAGGGTTGGGCTTGATGGGGGGGTCTGGCTGCGGATTGAACGTAGAGGGAAGCGTAGTGCCAACTGGAGGATCTGGTTGAGGATTGAATGTAGATGAGGAAGCTGAAGTGGGATTGGGCTTGATGGGAGGATCTGGCTGCGGATTGAACGTAGAGGGAGGCGTAGTGCCAACTGGAGGATCTGGTTGAGGATTGAATGTAGATGAGGAAGCTGAAGTGGGATTGGGCTTGATGGGGGGGTCTGGCTGCGGATTGAACGTAGAGGGAAGCGTAGTGCCAACTGGAGGATCTGGTTGAGGATTGAATGTAGATGAGGAAGCTGAAGTGGGATTGGGCTTGATGGGAGGATCTGGCTGCGGATTGAACGTAGAGGGAAGCGTAGTGCCAACTGGAGGATCTGGTTGAGGATTGAATGTAGATGAGGAAGCTGAAGTGGGATTGGGCTTGATGGGAGGATCTGGCTGCGGATTGAACGTAGAGGGAGGCGTAGTGCCAACTGGAGGATCTGGTTGAGGATTGAATGTAGATGAGGAAGCTGAAGTGGGATTGGGCTTGATGGGGGGGTCTGGCTGCGGATTGAACGAAGAGGGAGGCATAGTGCCAACTGGAGGATCGGGTTGCGGACAGACACCCAGCGCAGGTTGAGGCGGACTCGGCTGCGGAGAAACCCTAGGTGGTAGCATTGTGATTGCGGGGCCCCTTTTGAGGAATATATATATATATATATAAATAGCTCTCCAGCTACCTAGGCCTTAAAGCTAACGGAATATTCAGTCAAGAAATATTGTGAGGTAGCGGAAGTGGTAGAGGTTTCTAATGGAGGAGCGTGCTGATTTGTATGTAATAAGCAGTACCTAGATGCGACAATATAGGAGCGTTGTAAATACTTTTGCTTTGTGTTATATAACTAAATTACAGAGCGGAGCCGGATGTCTGTTTATATACTGTATGTACATAGTAGTGAGAAGTTCAATGTGGGACAAGCTGGGGCAGGGATGTTAACCTGTTAACCGGCCAATGAGAAGCAAGAGAAATACAGATATAAGCGGACGCCACAGAAGTGGTAAGCTGAGCTGACGTTGGGTAAGCTTACTTATATTTCGTAGAAAATAAGCAAGGTAGCAGAAATGCAAGGAAATAATCAGATACGGCTGATTGGGTAGTTAGCCGGAATTGGTACTTAGTGAGTTAGGTTAACTCGGGGTGTGGTTGGATGTGGCGTTCCAACACAAAAAGCAAGAGAACCTTGAAGTAGCTTTTCAAAAGAAAAAAGAAAAATAAAAAAAAATAAAAAAAAAAGAAAAGACTGGATATAACAAGATTTACCTTGGAAGAAAAATAGTTATTATATACAGTGTATACTATATATATACACAAACCGGGCGCAATTGACTGACCCAAAAATATCCGGCCGTGAGCCGGGGGATTTATATTCCGATTTTTCGCCAAAAACAACTGGCGAGTGTAACAATCACCGTATGGTTACTTTGTCTTTTGTTGTCAGATACATAGGGCTGCACACACATGATGAGTTCCCCCGCCCTTCTCCCTTCCCCTCCCCACCCTTACATCTCGAATGTGAGTGGCCAAATAATATTTTCAATATCTTACCCAACAAATAACAATCAAATATGATAAGATTTTTTTTTTTTTTTTTTTTAATACTCATTACTCCTATTCAGTCCCAGTAAGGGGACTATGAGGAGCCACCCGGAAACCCGGGTGGATTCAGGACAAGGCAAGTTAATCTGCCAGGTCCGCCGCGCGCAGAAAGCAAAAGACTAAATACAAGCATTGTGTAACACCGATACAGAGATTGCGTAAATCAGGCTGAATCAAAAAATGTGATAGCAGATGTGCAATGGAAATCGCAAGTACATTGCGGATAACAAATGTGTAATGAAAATCGTCACGCGCAGGCCCCCATGCCGACCCCGAGAGGCCTGACTGAGGCCTGCGACCACTGTCATCCCCTTAGAATCCCCACCCCCCCCACCTCACCTGACATCCCCTTACATGCCCCTTCCGTAGAGCCTTGTGTATAGAAAGGCGAAGAAGGCCTCCACCGCCTCCCACTCGTCCTCCTCGCCCTCCTCCTTTACCCATATGGGGCGGTCGATATCCTCCCATCTCTCTATCCTCCCTAATTGGCGTCGTTGCCGGTCGTACAATGGGCAGTCGAAAACGATGTGGTGCCCATCCTCTGTGTGATATCCGCACTGGCACGCACTGGTGTCTGCCTTGCCGATGCGGTGGAGCCAGTTCTTTTGGGGACCCTTGTCGGTGCGGAGCCATGTGTATGCCGATAGCGCATGGCGGTTCCACTCGCACCGCCTTACGCCAAAGCCGGGGGCCGCTCTGCATTTGGCGCGGAGGGCTTTGGACGCCTGCCTTAGACCCCCTTCTGTCACCGTGGGCTCCTCACCGGTAAACTCCCCCCGAGCGGATGCCAATGCCGCCGACTCATCAGCCTCCTCGTTGCCTCTAATGCCGATATGGGACCGGACCCAAGATATTGATGTGTCGTAGTGGTTGCGATGGCGTTCCGCCAGGAGGTTCCCTATTTCGATTTCGATCCCGCTCCTGGGTGGCTTGGAGCCTTGTGAGATCTCGATGGCCGAGGAGATGGCTGCGGTTGAGTCAGAGAGGATGGCGACCATTGGTGTGTCCCTGTGTGTTTTGAGTGCTAGGGCGATTGCCTCTCTTTCCCCGTCCGCGGCTGTTGCCTCCTCTCCCAGGTATGACTGAGCGCTCGTTGACAAGTTGCCCCTCCTGTCCTCCGACGTCATTGCCGATGCCGCGTGGCCGTGTCTCCCTGTGCCGTCAGTATAGCATACCCGCCACCC